>VZTZ01005792.1:0-19629 GCA_013400955.1 Drymodes brunneopygia
CTTTGTGAATGCTAAAGATTAAACATTAAATTCTGGATCCTCTGATTCTGTATGCTCAAACATTGTAACAAAGTATAATGATCCTTAATTTGGTGAGGGTTCTCAAAAGTAGTAATCCCTCATTTAGCAGAGCTGCCCTGGTTCATTTCCAGGAGGTCTCTACATCTTTGGAGCCAAAGGTATCCTTGGCCCATGTGAAAACTGCTGTATTGCACAGACTATACTAATACTATGCATGTCATTAAAGCATGCTATAGTCCAAAAATTTTTGCAACAGTTTTATGTTTTGAGATATTTAAACAATGATAAAATCAATGAGGACATGAAGAAGGACAGATTTCGGCACTATGTTATGCAGTGGACACATTGAATTGTACGATCTCATGATGCAAAACAATACTGTAAGCTATTAGAGCACTCTTTCCTGTTTATAATCCATGTCTGATTTCTGTACTGCAGAAACAGACTTAAAAGCTCCAGAACTCCCTAAAGAATTGATTATTTTTAGGTCTTTGGAGGGTTTGTGATCTTTAAATCCAGTAATATTTCTTTCTAAATTGTGTAACTGTTAGTAATAATGAACTATTTTAAATACCCACAAAAAGCCTTTAGCTTGCATTACAGGTTAGCACAGCTACACAGCTGAGCAAAAGTAGTTTTACCACTCATGAAAACAGTCCTATATTTGACAGGAATTTGACTAAATGATAAAGTCAGTAGGCTTACCAACACTTTTGTTTTTTTGCTGTAGAATGAAACTACAGCTAAATACATGGATAAATGATGCATATTATTGCTGGGGAAACAATTTCCTTTTCAGCTTTTTATACATTGTCATAAATCTTAAGATACAGTTTTCAGAGTTGCACAGGGTATTTGACTATTTCCTTTTTCTTTAAATTGCAAATGAACATATAAATGCCAAAGGCCTGGATTTTTTAAGCACCTTGAGGGACTGCTAATATTATTCATGATTCTTCTTCCCATTTAGGGGAGAAAATATTTGAAGTTAGTATACTAGCAGTGGTGTCCAGAAATACCACAATCTTGAAAGTAAGATTTCTCTGTGAGACAGAGAAACATCACAAAAGTAGATCCTAGTGACTAAAAAGCCTAATTTATAAATTAAAGGTGGACACTACATTGCCAAAGCTCCTATAGCCTGGAACTGTGATTAGGACCTCACTACACTAAGTATTGTACATGCAGTGTAAAATAAACCATATCCCCAAGAAAGCATAAAATCCACACAGAAATGAAACATGAATGAAAGCATTGCCATGATAAGCTTACATATGGGAGACTGAATGAACTGCTGTGGAGGCTCCTAAAGCACCAGATCTTAAAAATCCTTATTATGGCTTCATCCATTGCGCCAATATTTATTTCATTTGGGAATTTAAGTGTCATGTAAAAACCTAATTTACTTTAAAAATAATGAGCCATATTATTTCTATTTTATAGGAATCTAATAACTTTGAAGATCAGATTTCTTCTCTGTTCAACAGAAAGCCATTTTATATTCAGTTCCACTTAGAGACTGCAGAGGCAAGGGGACCTTGGGTCTCATAATGCCAACCTGGCAGATCCTAACTTGTTTGCTTTGCTAATATGTGGAAATCAGAAAGTCCCTTGGGACTGGCAGAACAGAAAAAAAGTTGGGCTTAGTGATGATATGCTATGCAAAGGCAGAAGTACTGACCAAGGAACTGTAAAATGCTGAGAGGAAATCATGAGGAGAAAGACATAACTTGAACTAATCTCCTTTCTGGGAATTAAAAAGCTGACAGGCACATTGATCCATTACTTCTCTCAGTTCAGTCCAAAACTCTCCATGGGAATCAAGAATTTCAGCTTTTTTTTCTGACTTGAGGCCAATCTTCTTTCAGAAGAGAGCAGAAGCAGGTGTTCAAGAATTTATCTAATAACTCAGTAGTACAGGGACTAATGTGGGCTACAGACTTTAATACAGTTCCTGTTCCTTCCTTCCTTCATTCCTTCCTTCTGAAATTCCTTCCAAAATTCCTTCCTTCTGAAATTCCTTCCTTCCTTCTGAAATGCCTTCCTTCCAAAATTCCTTCCTTCCTCCCTCTCTCCCTCCCTTCCGGAATTCCTCCCTTCCAGAATTCCTTCCTTTCTTCTGGAATTCCTTCCTTCCAAAATTCCGGAATTCCTTCTGGAATTCCTTCCTTCCTTCTCCCTTTCTCTGATTCCCCCTTCTCTTATTCCCCTTTCTGTTTCTCTCTCCCTTCTTCCTGCTGGTTTTACTCAACAGCCACTGTAGAATAACACACTGTCAGTCTCTGATGCCTAAGCTGCCCCACGCTGTGTTGAACAGTTAAATATTCACAGAGGTCTGCAAGTGAAAAGGCATGTTTGAGACAAGGGAGAGAGCCTACAGTCCGGGGAGAGCATTAAGTTAGGAAGGGTGAGATATGCTCCTTCTTTCCAATCAAAAAGTAATAAAAGATTTTAATTATTTAGTGAAATAGATATTAGGAAGCTGATCTCTCCTTTCCATGTGATGCTGATGTGTTATTCTTTCTGGTTCTCATTTCTGGAATTAATTATTTATACATATAAACTACGTGTGAGATTTTGAGTTTATTTATGTGTAAAGTGTCGCAGAAGGGGAGGATTGTCCCACATTCATATACAGTGTTATGAGCTCTGAGATGAGCATTACCATTTAGGAAAAAGGCATTGGAATCATAGTATAGAGATGCATGCTAGACCCAGTGCTCAGCAAAGGTCAAAAAGAAAAACATTTGGAATTATGCGAATAGAAAAAGATAATGAAAGAAAACTGCGTTAAACCATTGAATACATTCATGGTTTGTCAACACCAGAAATGTCATGGGCAGTTATTGTCCTCTGACCTCCCAAAATATATACTGGAACTAGAAAACTTTCAGAGACAAGGAATTCTAAAGAATGGAATCACTCTCGCGTAGACAATGATAGCTAGCAACCTTCAACATGGAAATTAAAACAGCTTAATTAAGACAGAAGTCTTCAAACTAATGAGTAGGATAGTGACTTGTCATTTGTCTTATCCAACATAAGAAAATCAGGACCATCAAATCAGGGTGGTAGGGGCTGACAAAAAAACAAACAAACAAAAAAAAATCCCAAAACATTAAAAGCAAGAAGGAAGTTGTGGTTGTGTTAGGCCTGTGAAGTTGTTTGCTTCAAGGTATCTTGGATGACAAAATATATTTTGTCAAGAGGTGACTAACAAGCGTTTGGAAGAGAGATTAATTGTTGATTACTAAGCAGACAAATAAAAGCAGGCTTTGGGAATTTTCCAAGCTGAAAATTGTTGGAAGCTAGAAGAGTATGAACAGGGGAAATACTGCATATTCCTGCCTTGTTTGTACTCTTCCATAGAAGCTCAGTTTCCTTCATTGTTGGAGTCAAAGCAGTAAGATGTGGTCTGACAAGGACAACAATTCTTGTCCTCTGTGATCCTTCCTTGCATGTGGAACTGCTTCAGCAGTAAAGATGAGAGAACTGGAAAAAACCATCCTCATACAGAGGAGAAAAGGCAGATTTCTTGCATCACACTTCAACGACCTTCAGAACATGCACAAGAACACACAAGAAGCCCATATACTACTATGGAGCTCACTTTCAGTCTTTCAAATCTCAGAATGATTCTTTAGTCATTGCCCAGCAGAGTTTGTTACCAAAAATTCTGTGGAATAAATGACAGCATCTTGTTAGCTGATAATTTTGTAGCCTAAAAGTTAACAGCAGTAAAACTTTCTGGCGTACGCCCACGCGTTTGTTGAAATATGTGCGTGTCAAATGAGTCATCTCGATCCTCACAGACTTCTTTTCATATTCTGGCAAGTCAGAAGATGCATTTGGTTATTTAGAGATTAAAAACTTTTTTTTTTCACAGCCAGAAAACATATGGGCATGAAAGAGAACAGATAATGTTGTAACTGCCAGTCTGAATCAGCAGTTATGGAAAGCTGCCTGGTGTTACCATACTTGGTGAGGACCTGAAATCCAAATAGAGACATATATGTTGCTTCCAAAGCCCTAGCAGACCCAGTTTTAGTAATCACTTGGTCAGAAACATTTGGAGCAATCCCTATTCAGTCTGAAGATAAATTCTTAGCAATTCCACCTTAGAAATTCACTGTAAAAGAAAACCAAAGACTGTAATTTCTGTAACAGAATCCAGCTTACTAAAGAAAAGCATCATGTTGTGGATGTGATGTTGAGAGGCCTGAGTTAAGAATATTTCCCAAAGGTATCTTTTTCCTTTTAGAAGCAATCTTACATGTTGCAAGGACTAGAGATAAACTTGTGAATCCGAGTATGTACTCTGTTGCAATTCAGAGAAACACATTGCATACCCACTTCCATAACATGATCAAGCTTCATTTTAAAATATTAAGGTTTATTCTCCTCAACAACCATATAGAAAGTTGTTTCAGGATCTTGTTGGTCAGATAGTTGGACAACTGATATTCAAAGTTTTATTAATGTAAATGAGTTTATACTTTAGTCCTTATCTCACAGTGTTTCAGGCTTCAGACACTCCCCAGATTTGTGTTACTGCTGCAGGATATTGAGATAAGACAGATTTTCAGATTTCTACAGTGATAGAATATATTCCTAAACATCATCAAGTGATGAATGGAGGATGCCATTTACATAATTTTTAACATAAATATTTAACCACTTTCTCCCTACAATCTTTAGTACTTTAATGTTCACTATGGCTCATTTGAAAATCTTCTTATGGTATTTTTAATCTTTGGAATCTTAATGGAGATTTCAAGATATATCTCTGTAGTGGTGTAACTGCTATTTTTTTTCCATTCTTTTGAGATGTAATTTTGCTCTAGGTGTAAAGCAGTTGCAGCTAACATACAAAATCAACACACAATTTAACAAAAAGTATTTTAAACTTACTGACATGCTTTCTGTTATTTTTTTGTCACTTTCCCACTAGTTTGTTGTTTAATCAAAACTATAATTTTTATTCTGGTAAGTTGTGTCTCTCTATCATTCAAAGAGCTAGAATGAAATACTGATTATATCTGACATGCCAGTGGCATTTCCTCTTTGTCAAAGGTTCTCAGTGTTGTAGTTCTTATTGGAAGACCTAATCTTTTTTATACTCTCAGGTTTTTGATCAACTTATCTATTTTCATATTCTCAGAATTATCCTTGAACATCTCATGGCAATAGTAAGTAGTTTCTGTTTTCTTCATCAAAGTCATTATATTCCATTTCTTTCACAATCTGCTTCATGGCAAAGAAAGAAAGAAAGGGGTAAAGTTGCAGTGGTGTTTTTCAAGAGCAGAGCTGGTTTTTTGTATTGCAAACTGGCAGTGACATGATGCAGTGCTTTAGGAGGTGTTCTTTTTATGTAGAATACCCTGGTGACACGCACCAGAGCAGCAATGGCAGCAGCAGAAGCAGCTGAGGTGGTAGCATGTTTTTAGTGGATGAAACAGAAGAACTTGCCAAACCTGTGAGAATGTGACCCATAGGAGAACTTGTTGCCAACTTTTTCTCTTTTATAAGTTTCCCTCTTTCTTTTTCATTATATTTGACGTTTTCCTGAGACTCAGTTTTGTAACTCTAAGTACCTTATGGCGATGAAGAGGAGAAATGGGGCCTGCTCTGATATGGAAAATAGACAAAGAAAATACACCAAAAAATGTTTCAAATACTGGGAAAAGCATTTGTGAAGTGCTTATGACCCTTCTTGTCTTCAGATTCTGGTAGAAGCTGAAAATATCCATTCCTTGCACAGTTGTTTATACACAGAATCAAATACTGTTAATTTCTACCCCTAATTAGAGCTGCTTTATTTTTCTTTCCCAACCTTTGCTTGAAAAAGAATATCAGCCTTGGCTCTTTGTAGAGAACAGCAAAAGGCTGCCAAGTGGACTTTGCTGCTCTACCTGCTGTGAGCCATGCAAAAGCTCAGTATTTGCATTAGTGAAACAGGAAAAGTGGGGACATGGGTAAATAGGTGGCCGCCTCCATCTTCTCTCCTTGCTATTCCCACATATGTAAGCAAACCTTTTAATGAAGCATTTTTTATTTTGCCTGTCCTTTCATGTACTTCCCTGGTCACTCACGAGGAATGGTCTCACATCAACCCAAAGGAGAGCTTTAGAGAGAGTTGTCTGATGAAAGATTGCTTTACAGGTGAAGACAAACTCTCTTGAAAGCAACAAGAGCTCTGTTCTCAGGTCATGAAGCAAGGACATGCCCCTAAGGTTGAAATGCTTTATTTTGTTTGAAAAACTGGGATATTTTCTTCAGACATGGATGTTTAGGTTGTGACTGAAGACTAAAACATGTTAGCTAATGAAAGCTATTACTTCCATATTTGAAAAAAATACAGAATTTCAAAATCAGCTTCATTCTGCTGCTTCCCTGTGACTGAATGACTTTAATTTAACACATGCAGATACCCTCTTACCATGTCTGTCAAGTGCTTTCAGGCCTAATTTACAAAGGAAATAATTGGAGGTTTTTGTTTTGTTTATTTTCAAGGTATGTGCAATAGTCTTTGCACTGCTGAAGAAAATAATTTCTGTCCTAAAGTTTTAAAATCTAATGAATCATTTCTGCCCACTGAACTAGTTATGTGCAAATGTGTTTTCACTGTTACAGTTGCACAGCTTGAGAAGTCCTGACATGATTTTTTTCTCTGCTAACATTTTCACACCTGATCAAATTAAAGATGTGCTGTACAAGGACATTTATCTAAAAATTATCTGTCATCTACGTGCATCTCTGCATGATTCTCTAAGAAGATGCTCTGTATCTCTGCAACAGTTTATGACTATCATGTGATGCAGGAATTACCATGGTAACTACTTGTGTGCATTTTTTGTTGTACAACACAATGAGAAGGGAAGAAATGCTGCCAAAGTTGGTGGCAACTCAAGTCACTGCTGCCCTTGGTTTGTGTGGCTGTCACTCACTGCAATAAAAGCATTGTCATTGTCTTAGGATAGAATGTTTCTATGTTATACATTAAATCCAAAGCAGGCATTTTTTATTGCAGAATTCGATTGATTTCTTATATATTTGTGGCTTATGACACAGAGGAACACATTGGCTTGCATTTAGGAAAGAAAGTGAAGAGGTCTTTTGCTCTTTAATCTCAAGGATAAACTACTAGGCTTTCTGTATTCTTCTGTAACATTTGTATAGAAGTGAACGTATTTCTCAAAAAAGGAATTCACAGACTCCCACCCCTTGAGGAAAATACATAATTCATGTTTAATGCTCTTTAAGAAATATGAATGCAGAAAATTAAGTAAAATTGCATTTTCTCACATAAGATTACCATGATCACTAAAGCATTTTTCTTTGAAATGCTGCATTTTGAGAGACGTAGAACCTGACATACAGATGTTGATTTTTAGGAGACAATAGTTGTATTTATATCAATAAAATTTTAGTATCTTCTAAGAGTTGCTTTCTGTCAGTGCTACCAAGACAGACAGCAGCAGTCTCTGCATGTAATCTCATTCACTGGTAGTTGTTCTGATCCTTCAAGGAGCATTTGTTACTCATTCACTCCATATCTGCAAAGATAAGAAGCTCCAAGTGGTTTCTTGAAGTGCCCAGTAAAATCTTGTTTCTTGCAATTCACTGCTCAAAGGAGAATGATAGAAATTTTATAAATAGAAACATAAGTCTGTGCCTTAGAAGGGAGCCTCCGAAAGGGAGATAGAGAAATAATTTTCCCCATCAAATTATTTAGAACCAGTTTTGAATCCTGAACATATTGAGCACTCACAGCCTGATGTTACAGGAGTCCCATGTACATAAATGGGTGTAGAGAATTGTTAAATGTATTTCCCAGCAGTTTAACCACAGTTTTCAGGTTCTAATGGGTCAAGTGCTCTGTGAGAATTGATAATTAAATTGGGCTGAAATTAATCAAACTTCAATCCAAATAATTCAATTATGGGTCTATTTTTAATTCTTCACCAAAAACCATAGTTCTATACTACATTATTGCTAGAAACTGGGTACTGTTCCTAGATCTGCCTGTAGACTGCTACATAAATGTGTCCTGGTGCTTTCAGTTTAGAATTTATTGAACTTGGGTTTTCCTACCTGCAAGAGAGCATAATGTTCTCTTTTCTCTGTGAAGATGACTTTGAGATCACTCAGGTAACATATGAACAATCAGTAGCTTTGATGACATCATGAAAAAACTTTTAGATCAGCTGCATTGCAGCCCCAGCTTTCTTCTTTGTTCTCTGCTCTTCCCCAGGCAGGTGAACCTGCCATCCCTCATGGTCACAGAATTGAGTTTGCTGCAGCACTGCCTTTGATGGTTGCCTAGCACAGCACATTCCACACCTTATCTCCAAAATGCATACCAAGTGACCAACCATTTCACATTATAGCAACTTGCATAATGCCCAAGGAACATCTTCTAAAGAAATATGAACTGCTTATATTTTTCTCAAATATTTCTTGGGATATTTGTGAAAAATGTTGAGGAAAAAATTTGAAGGAAAAAATTATGATAAAGGCTGCATTCACAGTGATTTGTGCTTGTGCTGGTGTTTTATATCAGGATTGTCACAATTTCATATATGCTACTAGAAAGACATTGTCATAATAAAATTTAAATTTCATGAGTTCCATAGTTACCACACCTGAAGGTAGAACAATTGCCTCCACATAAATTCTAAACAGGCAGAGGGCAAAGAAAATGAAAAAATGAAATATTACATCTTGCCTGAATTTGAACAGAGAATTTTGATATTAAAAAAATCTATCTTTTGCTCCCAGTCTTCCTCCTTGTCAGTATCACAGTCTGCCACCTGCTAGATTTAAAAGCCCCACAAGGCTGCATTATTTTCCAGTACTGAGGCATGGACTGATGTCACTCCTTGTATAAGACCACAATCAACTGAGTTTTCTCTTGAGTTAGTTCCAGTAATGAAATTAACTCTATTGACAGTACTCACTGGCAGTACACAGTAACTGGCTCTACTCAGGGGTCTCTACTATGTATTTCTTTCTATAAATTTCTTTTTCCAAACTTGCACCGAATTCTATTGGGAGAAAAGGATATTACTATTAGTCTATTAATATATATCTTTTCCTCCCACTCAAGAATTGTTAGAAATAGTGACCTTAAGGGAAGTTTTTGAGCATCAAGTTACATACCCTGTCTGTTAATACTTTAAAGGGAAAAGGGAAGTTGCATATGTCCGATGTTTTCTACAGTATTGATCACTCTCTCAGTGCTGTATGTCCTCTTGGGAGGTTCAGAGTGATAAAAGCATGCTTATCTGGATGTAAAGGCTTTTACTGAACATTGATTAAAAAAAGGAAAAATGTACTAAAATTACTGTTCAAATAGTGAATTTGTTAAGATTTCAAATATTTGAAAAAGCAGAATTTGAAATAGCTTTAGAGCTCTTAGCAATGTTGTCCTTCATTACATTTTGCGCAAAATAAGTGCAAAATGTGTCAACTGGTCCTTAAAAGATGTTATCATATATGTACTGGAAGATGCACACATTGAAATTTCAGAAGCATGTCTACCTCATCTATTTCCCAAATGTCAAAGGCTTAATTAAAATACTCTTTTAAGAGCATTTCTACTATTTCTACATTTCTACATTTACTGGGTATCAGGTATCTTCAGGAGGAAAAAGCAAGACTCCTACTGTGTGAGATTTTAGCAGACTTCACCTTGTATGGTGTCAGGGGTGAGTAAATCCTTAGACAGTATGTTGCTGACACTAAAAATTACATGATAGCATATTCTATATGTTGTAATCCTAAAAGCAGCTCAACCTGAGCCAAGAGGTGCTCAGCTTTCTTCATCTCTTGCTAAAGGAGCTGTGTTCTGCTAAGCTAGGTAAGACATGGGCTGCTTTGCATGAGTTCTTCATCAGATTATGAAATAATAGAAATGTTTCCTGATGATCTCACAGCATATCCTATTTCCCAGGCTTGACAGTGGCTCCCAGCAGTTTCCACAGGTTCTCTGTACAGTATCTGATGCTGCTGGAGTGATTGTGCATATCTATTTGCAGACTGTCCATACAGTAGAACTAGTTGGCTAATTATTACAGGTAGTTTTCAGTATTTGTTCCTGAAAAGAAATATTATGGCAAAAAAAATAGGATTTTATAACAGTGCAGGCTTTGGGTAAATACAAAAATAATTTATGAACAAAAGAAATAAAATTGGTCTGGAGGTTTTCCTCTGTATGTAATTAATCCACTACCTAATACAAAATATTCACAGAATATGAACAGAATGTTCTGGGTTGGAAGGGACACACAAGGATTATCAAGTCCAACTTTCAAGTGAATGGCTCCTATGGGGATGGAACTCCCAACCTTGGTGTTATTGGTACCATGCTCTGACCAACTGAGCTCAACCCAGGGTCATGACACATGACATACTAATGGCATTTTCTTTATTATTGTGTTTCATAAACTTTTCTAAAGATTGCTAAAAGTTATTTCAGGTCTAGCAACTATATAATAAATGTGTAATCTTGTTTTTATATTTGCATTAAAGAGCATCCAACCAAAACTATGTACACATAACAGCACAGCTATGCCATAAAGATCTCCAAGATACATTTTGGAGACACGTCTCAAGCTAATAACCTTTCACATCTCCCCATTTCATCTGCACTTTGTCCTCTCTTCTGCCTCCACTAGGACCAGTATTCATATTCCAAATCTTGGGGCAGCTGTCACACAGTTCCCATTATTATAATTTTATTATTTAAAAGGCAACTTGCCATAAAACATGCCATGTATTTTAGAATTCTCATGTGAAGGCAGTGATGAGTAGCAGACACATGGTTTGAAGGCACAGCTTTTGTAAGGAATTCTTAGTTCTCCCTCGCTGCTCCAGTGACTAATTCTTTCCCCTCCAAATGCCAGATTTGTCATATGAGCAGAGCATATGACTGGGGGGACAGAGAAAAAGTCATGTGTGCATGCTTAACTTTGGTGGTGAGCATTAAAAAGGAGATTTCTATCTATTTGCAGGGCCTTTTTATGCCAGAGTCCTGACAGAGAGATTTTGAAACAGGGAAAAGGGAGAAAGATTTGGTTTAGTTAGATTTTAGGATACAGGGGGAAACAGTTGTTCATGAGAATAAAAATGAAACTCAACACATTTGCCATATTTGGTGTTGAATTCTGTTTAAAATTTTCAGTCAGGCAAATATTTCCCTTCACACCAATGTAGTCTATTTGAAAATCCTGAAAGTAATTAATCTTGCTGAAATAAAAATCTTGGTAGTTATCATGTCAAACTCCCCTCATAGAACCAGAAAATGGCTTGGGTTGAAATGGTCCTTAAATATCACCTAGTTCCAATCCCCCTGCTATGGTGCTTGTTCTTAGTATATATGATTCTGTATCTATTCAACTTGGCACAGAGTGGGTAGACTGGCAACCTTGAGGAATCAGAGATAAAGGATATGAGGCACATGTCAAAGGATGCAACAGCATGAGTAGCTAGAAGGACACAATTGGACTTTGGAGAGTTTGGCACACCATGTTGCCAGCTCTTCTTTGATGCTACCAAACATAGCAGCCACACTGCTAGTTTTCCTATACCCAGAAAATGGAGCTAGGAGACAAATTTTCTTTTTAAAAACAGCTGTTTTGAAAAAAAGAGATATTATTAACTAAAATACAGGCAGGCAACTCAGAAATAGCAGAGAAAGATCACATAATTCATGCCTCTTGCAAACATTTCATTCTTTATCTAAACAAAGGACAACGCCTTCAAATTATAGACTTCACCACTAGATTGGCAGGTGTGAGATAGAAAAATAGTTTGATATTCTCAGTTACTATTTATTTTATGTTCAGTATTTTTCTCAGTATTTGGATGTCAAACTGTTCTTTGTCAGTATATACAGTATTTACAATTTTCCCTCTTTACTCAGAACCATTCATAATTCATAACCATGCCTGGATTTGACTAACTTCAGCTCTTATGAATTTACAAATAAGTGAAATTTCTTATACTCTAGTGGCTCCTTGTGGAGTTGCCTTTTTTAGACTAAACTGCACATGATTCACCATTTTTTCAAGGGGTTTTCCTTCTACATTTGCTATAATGTATACACAGGTTTTGATTCTTAAGTAAATAGCTAGGAAAAATCTCCCAAATATTTGAAGACATAAGTTCTTTATAAAGTAGTTCAGCAGTTTCATGATATGCATTTTCAAACTGATTTGTTACTTGGTTTTTTACCTGACTTTTTATTCATTGTGTGTTAACTCATTAAAAAATGTGCATAAATGAAATCTTGCAAAATTTAAATGACAGAGTACAGGGCACTTATACTTATTGACCTGGCCTGAATTACCTGAATACAGTAGAGCTGCTCTACCAAAGCTGAAGAACTCTCTTCTTGCAGCCCTGCTGCTTTGTTTCTATCAATATATCCCCATCCTCTTTTGCCTGTTTCTGCAACATACATGACAGAATGAAAATATTCTTTCACAGAATAAGAAGCAAACCTTTCAGAAATTGATAATTACTCATTTTGACAGTTAAATCAATATGCAATACTTAAAACCTTGAGATTTTTGAAAGTCTGCATTGAAATATTTGGGCTCCAGAGTAGCATGTACCGTCATTACATTTGTCTGCTGAAATTTTGAAAAAGATCCACCACTTCATCATACTCAAGGGCACAAATATTTATCTTTATGCAGAGTTCCAGCACCTGAGGAATCCCTGTGAAAAAGATTCCATGGGTGATGCAGATCATTATGGCTGCTCTTACCAAACACAAGAAGGATTGGCATAAGGACAGATTAGGGACAACAATTTTGCTATCCAAATGGTTCTCTGCATTAAGAAATCAAATGAAATTGAGATAATAGATCTGGACTGGTAATTGCAGTTTGCAGATTTGGGCTGTCGGGTAGTGAGTCAAGGAGCACTATCTGGGAACTGAGCACTGATATTCCCATAAAGATCATTGGCTAATTGATTACACAGAAAACAGTCTGTGTAGATTAAAAAACCTCAACTTCTTGTATTAATTGAAAAATGTATTTTGGCTAAAGTAGAGGATTGTTAGCAAGTTACCAGGAAAAGGGGATGATGTTTTACTTGAGGTGGTTGAATGCCACCCCAATTAAATTATTTTCTTTTTGTCTTATTCCAAAATTTCTAGACTGAAAATTAACAAGCTATTAAAAAAACAGAAGCAAAACTTCTTATAGATATTAAATAACTACTTATTTCTGAGACGATAGAGAAGATACAGTCTGGTTATGGTCAGATGGTGCATCTGACTGATGGCAATAGAGCATTTGTAACTGCAGCTGATATGGGGGCTATATTATAAACTTAAGTAGTTTTATTTATCACCAACTGCTCTTAAAAATCGCAATTAAAATTCTCAAATTAGTGCTGTATAAGTTAATTATAATTTTTGTGTTTTGATCTTGTTTGCTAATAAATATACAATCAAGGCCCTCCCAGTACATAGGTGAGGAGGAAATGGAGATGAACATCTATAGCACCAGGACACTGTAGTGATGAGTACTACTGAACTGGAATCGAGGAAAATAATCATTCTGACTTCAAATTAGGATTTAAATGTGGCCATGACACTGAACAAGAGAAGAAAACATATTCATCAGTTTATGCTATTACTTTGTGTACTGAGTGACATGGACATGTCATGAAAAAATATAATAATTCATTGTGCATTGTTTCATAATATATGTGGGAAAGAAGATGATCAAGGTTGTGGATGCAAATTTTAATTCTGGTGTCTCCTGACTGCTAGCACTTCAGTCTTCACACACACACACACTCACATAAATATACAGAGGAGCAACCAGAATTTCCAGTGACTCTTTGTTGCACATGCTCAGTTTGAGGTCCGAGCATCATCTGGAGGCAGCAGAAGACGGGAGGAATTACAAGGTGGATTTATTCTTCTGTCTGCGGACTTTAATTTCTTTTAAAGCCTTAAGGGGAAAAGGAGACTTGACTCTCTGATTTTCTGTTCTTTAAGTTATAAGAAATCCAACAATACTAAATAGTGGGGCAATTGTGAATATTAATGCAAAGTGCATAGGGTGATTTCACCTGGAATTAATAGAGTTTTAAAAACTGAATTAGAGCTGCTATTTCATGTAGACACTTTTGTTTCTTCTATTTAATATATAGATTACATCACATATTTGGTGTGGTATCAGACTGGAGGATCACCTAAAATACGTTGCTTTTAGAAATCAAATAGGTTGGAAAAGACTTCTGAGATCAAGTTCAGTCTATTACCAAACACCTCCATGTGAACTAGACCATGGAACTAAGTGCCACATCCAGTCTTTCCTTAAACACCTCCAGGGACCGTGAAGGTAAGATTAGTAAGAGAGGATCCTGCTGAAAGGTGACCCCTTGTAAAGTCTAGGATTGCTTGCTTGGTACTGTGGCCTGTTACAGGTCACAAACATGCCTGTTAGTCAAAACATGAGATCAAATCCCAATGGTAAAGTGTGCCTGTATTTTCTCAGTAAAGCTACTGCAAATATTGTATTAGCATATTGCAGAATTTACCCCAAACCCTGCTGACTGTCAAAGCTGTTACTGACAAGATTTGTTCTTTCTACAGATGCAGAATGAGGAGAATGTCTGCAAAGGAAAGCGTCCATTCATAAATGCCTTCCTAGGAAGATAATGCCGATTTTTTGTCATACATTCTATTAATCACAAGAAAAACAGAGGACTAATTAAATTTGGTTTTCTTATTGCAACAAGAGAAAAAATGCTTTAGAGATTAACTGTGAACCAGTTTTTATTAGTGCCCAAAAGCAGATCAGTAATTCATCTCTATTTCTTCCTGTACTTTGTTATTAATCACAAATTAATAGCCACACACACCAAATGAAATGATGGACTCCAGCATTTTTCCCCAGGAGATCCACATCATTTCACTTTAGGTGTCACAGGGTGGCTCCTGCACTGTCTATTCATGCAGCAGAAGCAAAGCCACACAGTGTGATGTCAGGCTTCAAGCTCCTCTGTGAACACTTTTTGTCCATACAAACTGTAATATATTCTCATCAAAAAAGGTTTTTAAAGAAATTTTAATTCCTAATAAAAATTACATGGACCTTTTATTTCGGAAGTGAATAAAGTTGCCCAAAAATGTTGGAATACGTGACAGGCTTAGACCCTGTTATTAAGATAGCTAACTTTCAAACATCAGCAATACAATTTTGCTAATTGATTTCATTGTCTTTTCTGAAGTTTGGTTTTGCAGCCTGTTTTGATAGTGACCTTTAAATCTCTCCCCTTAGTCAGCTGGAGTATTCTTTTCTGTCTCATTCTTTCTCACACCTTCCTTTTTCTGCATGTCTTTGTGAGATTTTTGTGAGATTATTCCAGAAGGAATCACATGCTATGTGATTTCACTGTAGAGGAAAGAAAGTCAAAGCTGCTTGCAATGAAAGAAGCAATTCCACAGGGAATGGTTAAGCCATGCTACCAACACTCTGCTGTTAAAAAACTTGTATACGATTCACTGTTTTATTTTTAAAACATAATTGCAAGTGATATATTTGCAAGATTAAATTAATCAATAACAAGTAAAATAAGCATTGCCAAGCAGTGCCTCCAGATCCACTTGTTAGTCAAACCAGGCTTTTTCTCTGACTTTTCTCCAGGTTGTTTAATTGTTTATGGGATTGTCTTGCATGACATACCTTTTTCACTACTGACAGAAATTTAGGTGAGCATTAAGGTGTATTTCCTAACTGATGCTGGAACCAAAACATCTGGAACATCTGTCATTTGGGCACCATGGCAGGTGAAGATGGATACATCCCTTGGTGACCAGGAGCCATACCTTCCCCTCTTTTGCTCTGTGTCATACAAACTTCTTTTTTGTTTGCTTCAAACACTCTTACCAGCTCATGCTAAGAAAGTAGTAGAGATAGGAGATTGCAGAAGATCAATTCAGTGACAGAAGGATTGGATCACTTCTTGGAATATGAGAGACTGATATTTGAGGTTCTGATTCACTGCAACCACAGCCATAGCCCAGGATCACTCTCAAGCTGACCCACTTCACTGTGAAGTCCTGTGAAAAGAAAGCTTTCATTCTAACAGAGAGTTACCAAATGCCAGGAGCTTTGAATTTGAGGAAAATATAGTAAGGGCCTTCTCCCTATTTCTTCTCTTGCGTTAAAAGGGAACATAGAGTGAAATCTAGTGAGCAGAAGCACTCAGTCTTCTGGAAAGTGGACANAACTAGAAAACGCTTTTTAGAAAAATACCTTTTCTTTTTACTCCTATGAAACACATAGATACACAAAAATGCCCTTTAAAATAATTTGCCTGAAAATGAAATTCTGATTTCTTGGATTTTAATTTCCATCTCTTTCAAAACTGAATGTGTTTACTATATAAAAAAAAGAGAGAAATGGTTTTAATTGGGTAAGTATGATTGAGATATATGGAAAAAAAATCAAAAGTATGTTTTCTGAAACACATATTTTGAAAGAATATTTAATGCATATAATTAATTTTTTAATGTATTTCATTTTCAAGTTGTTTAAAATGATCCAAAAAGGTTTTGGAGGATGTATACAGACATGCTATATGAATTAGGCCTTTTTTAGAGTTTTAGCTGAGATTATTGTTGCATTTTTGTTTTTAAAGGGCATATGGCAACAGTATTTTGATGTTCATGTGATGGAGAATACTGTCTCACAAGGCACAGCCAACCCACCACTTCATAGTCCCATCACACTTGCAGTCAAGAAAAAGCCCTTGTGAACTAACACCTTCAGGATTCCTGAAGCAGAGTTAGATGGTCAGGCTTCACCTTGTGGTTCCTGTGTGAGACTTTTATGTGCCAACCAGCAGCTTTTATACATGCATACATCACGTCTATGTATATACACACACATTATATATATTATACACCACACACTTAATTTGGTGTTTCATCTATGCAGGGTAAACTGTTGGTGTTTTATTGACCCTATGATCAGACATAATTCCACAGAAAAACACAACTGGGAGGAAAGTTGACCTTATCTTTATTTGATTCAATTTTAAATCCGCAAAGCAACATTTACAAAAAAGCAAATAACACTGGAAATTTCTAGATTAAAACTGAGAACAGTTTTGTTTATTGTTCTGATATTTACCTTGAAGAAAATTATCGTGTTCTCCTCACAAACTCTCTTAGTGCAGGGCCTTTGGTGGCACCTAGCCAGTGTTGGCACATTCAATTGATCATACAATACAAACTATAATAAATGGCAATCTTCCAATCTTAACAATGCAGCATGTTCTCTTTTACGTTCTTTCTCAAAATTAATTTTCTGCTTCCAAGCATCATTTTTGTTGGGGGTGCAAGTGGGGGTCCCGGAGCAAAGTGCTCAGGGCAGTTAAGGCCTGTGAGTGTCCCTGTAGCCCTTGTTAGACACCTTCCCAAACGTCCCAAAATGTGGCGATCAGCTTCTGAGCCCACTTCTGACCCCACCTTAGCCTCAGGAGAGGCTGACCAGATACTTAGGACTTCATAGTCAGGTTTTTTTGTCCTCACTGTCCCTTCCATTTCAAACCATTCTATGATTCTGTGTGAAGTGAGGAATTTTGTCAGCTCTTCTGTAAGCCTTTCTTCGAATTTCCTACAATGCTTTATTTCCTGTAATTTCTAACTTATTCATATATTTTATGTCTTTTTCATACTTATTCTCTACCTACTTTCTCAGCCATAAGAGCCTGTCAGAGGTTTCTCAAAATCTAATTTTGTGTTGTTTTCTAATGTCTCACCTGTGGTGTTTGAGAGAACATGTCTTCACCTGAAACAAAACCAGCAATGATTATATGTTTCTAATGTTAAAATTTTACCAAGGAGACATTTGCCAATAATCCTTCCCAAACATGGAAGTTACTGTCTAAGCACTTGGCCTCAGTATAATTAAGTACACAGTCTTCTGTAGTGGCTCATAAGTTTACAGATAATACATTTCATTCTTTGCTGTGCTTGGGGTTACAGCTGAGTGAAGAGATATTAAGCAAAGCTAGAATAGCAACATGAGACACATTGGCTGGACAGAGAGGATATCCACAGATATCTAATTAAAATATCTGACTGTAGTTCTAGGTCCTTTGATTATTTACTCTTAAATCTCCCAGTGCAATGAAAATTATTCACGCAAAAGGCACAGACAAATTCCAAATAAGTACAATGACAGCTGCTGTCAAGTAGTTAATCTAGTCTTGGACTAGCCTTTAAACTCCTTCACAGCTTATCATGAAAGGAACAAAACTTCATCTTTCAGAGGCAGCAACTGAGACTGTGATGTTATCTTTCTTACAGTGCGGCTTTGAACTGTGACATTTATTCTGACTTCCATCCTCATTCCTATTCCTAGCTTTGTGCTGAAAGAGAATTTCATTCGTATTTGCAGATATTCTTTTGTAACTTTTATTCAACCTTTACCTTGAGGCTTTCTTTTTCCCCTTAGGAAAGTTTTTTTTTGAAATTTGATCAATTGAATTTCATGATCACTTTTGAAAGCAAAGAACACTTTATGATAGCTTTATCTCTGCAACAAAGAGTATGTGTTAACAGAAGGGATCCCACTGAGGGAGATTCAAATATTTTAAGAATTGTCAATTCGACTGATACTATCTATATGGAATCATTTGAGGACATGGAGGTGAACATCCGTAGTGTTATTTTAGCCCATCTAAATGCAAAGATTTTCTAACAATTTTAACAGAGCTTGGTTTCTGCCCCTTTCTTTTACTTGCCTTACTGAAAAGATAACCAAGCAATAAACAAAAATGTGAGTAAAAATTCCTTTCTCTTTTTTCCAACATAGTAAGTGAGCAGGGAGTACCAAATGGGGAACAGAACAGAAATTGGTGACAGGACAAAACCATCAAGCGAATGTGAACATGGTCTGATTGACACAGAGATGATTAGAGCTTCTGAGACTTCCAAAAGGGGAGAACTACACCACCCATGTGCAACAGGCTTGCAGAGCAAGTCTTTGAACCTGTGCCGAAGAGAAACCTCTGAGCAGAAAGGGCACAGTTCAGAAGAGGCTGAGGAAGTATATTTTAGCAATGCTACTTTATAAAAATGAATTAGCAAGGAAAAACATAAACCTATTTCCTGAGAAGTACAGGGATTTAGATGAAGGGTCATGTCCCCTCAGCTCTCCTTTTTCCTAAAGCAGATACAGCTGCTTGTCTTTGAAGAATCCTATTATTTTCTCCATTTCCCCCTTCTTCCTTCTCTGTCATGTGCCTGATAATTGCTTCCTGTATTTTCACATGAACAGGAGTCTGTGAAGAAGTAAAAACCTTAAAACCTATCATGCTCCTTCTCCTTCCCAGAAGAATGGATTCTTCTGCTCTGCCATTGAAAGAGGAAGTGAAGGACTCAAAGCAAAAGCAGAGAGCTAAAAAGACAATGTGGAGGTTCCTTGAGTGGTGTAGCATTCACAGGCAATTCTTAGGCTCTCACTGAGCTGTAGCTGGCTGAACAGTGCAGTGTCTAATGCTTGGATTAAAGTCTCTCCTTTGTTCTACACAATTCAAAGGTGTCAAGCTAATAAGAAAAAAACC
>VZTZ01005807.1:0-35457 GCA_013400955.1 Drymodes brunneopygia
CATCTCCAAGAGAGCAGGACCCCATCATGCATAACGCTTCCTTGGGAAGAAAACGCCATCACTCCAAATGTTCCCCCCTTCCTCTTTCTTCCCCACAGCTTTATGTACAGAGCATGATGTCACATGGTCTGGAATATCCCTTTGGTCAGTTAGGGTCACCTGTCCCAGCTGTGTCTCCTCTCAACCTCCCAGGCACCCCCAGCTTCCTCACCAGCATGGAAGCACAAACAGCAGAAAAGGCCCTGGCTCTGTGTAAGCCCTGCTCAGCAATAACAAACACATCTTTGTATTGTCAACCCTGTGTTCAGCACAAATCGAAAACAGCCCCATACCAGCCAATGTGAAGAAAAGTTAGTTCTATCCCAGCTAAAACCAGCACATGACAAAAGCTGAAGTATTCCAAAAATCACTGAACATACATCTCAAAACACCCCTTTTATTGAGATGCTCATTGCCCTGCTCATGATGTTGATTAAAGAGGTTTTTTGGCACAATAACAAGTTTTAATCTGTTGAAGCCTTTGTAGATAGTGTCACAGAGAGAAAAGATGACCATATATGATTTTATTTCTTCCTTCATTTCACTATACCCTTGATATATAATCTATACATACCACTGAGAATGTATATTTTCAGAGAAAAGGTGTGTGTAAGCACATATTTATTTGATCGAGAAATACAATGAAAAATTCTGTTTATTCACTTTTAATGAGTCAATATGGTTTTTAATATTTATCAGTAGGAATTTCTGTCAGAATATTTAGAATATTCAGAAAATACTTTTTAATTTATAGCTTTGATAACTGAATTCAGGTGTAAGTGTCAAGAAATTAAAAAGGAAATCTTATCCATTTAACCAGTTTTATCATACAAGTTGAAACTAGTTTAAAATAAAACTCAAAGTGAAAGAAAAAATTCGACCCACTTGTTTTTGCACTTTTAGACCAGAGTAAAATTTTCCAGCATACTCATTAAGTCTTTGGAAAAATACCTAAGATTCTTCATTTGCATAAATATTTAATCACATAAATAAGTATTCCTCCTCACCTGTGTGGGTTCCCTTGAATAATCAATTAAACCTTGCTAAAAAACATGGAGGCTCTGTGACTGTGTACAAACAAAAGTGATGCTCCCACACTTGTGCCAAATTTACCACCAGGCATTACTTGACCCTTACTGATAATTTTAGTTACTATAGGCCAAATTGTCCACAAAAATAAAGTCTTGATTGAATGATACCTCTTCCCCTTGCTTAGAGTGCCTTGATTGTTAATAAAAGTTAGATGAAAATTATAAACCTTTCAAAAATATTAAATACTTCAGTATGGCACTGTCAAATGCCTTCTTTCCATCCAAGGACATAGGGATGGGAAGGCTGCCCAGTCCCCCAACAGACAGCCCTAAATAGGTCAATGCTTCTTCTCTCTAAATCTTCACCAGTACTTAGCACTGTTCGGGGAAAATGTTTGTCGTTTCATTTATTTCAGGTACATGTGTTCACAGTGCACTGTGTAAAGTACTCCTAGTCCTACTTAATGCCAATTTTTTGCAGCTGTGATGTAATAAATCATGAAAGTAAAGTCTAGATTGTGGTCTTTCAAAATAAACCTGACCTCACATTACTCAGATTATAGTGTACTATAACTAGCTGGTTATATTATGTTACTTACACTGAAATCTGAAAATTCTGAAAGAGCTATTAGAAAAATTTAACAAAAGACATAACTGTTAAATATTTATGGGCTCAGTAGAAAGGCATTTAAGGTATATTGCTTAAGAATAGGAGTGATTTTTAGGAGCTGAAATGAAGTTCGAGGTTGACACAAATATAAAAATTAAGGGCATTTAAATGAATCAGATATTCAAAGCTAGCTGCATGTATTTGACTGTACTGTTGCTCTCTCTGTGCGTGATTGTTTATTATAAATTCAAAGACACATGAAGACCTCATATTTGACTTGGCCTTCAGCTGGAGGCACTCATATTTCTTCCCAGCTGGACTATGTATATATAACAGGAAAATGCAGGTGAGAGCTGCAGGAAGTATGCATGCTGTTATAAACACATAGCTCAGAAAACAGTGTCTTGAAACTACATTGACAGAGATTGTCTTGATATTAATGAGATGCCTTTCACCAGCATGTGTTTCCATAAATGTATATTAATATTTAAAAATACCATCTACGATTGGAAAAATTATTTAATGTTTGCTTAAACTTCAGCTTGTTCTAACTGAAAAATGCATACTTTAAACACAGTGCTGAAGAATGGATGCTGCAGAAGGGTGCAAATGAAAGACAAAACATTTCTACCAAAAAACCCAAATAAATAAACAAGCAAAAAAAATGTACTTAAAGATAGTATTTGGAGGAAGGCTCTTTTGAGAAGAAAAGAGCTAGCCATGACAAGGGAATAGTGTTTGAAAAGGCATTTGAGTTGTGGTATGTTACAGCTCTTTGGCTGAAGAGAGGTTATGGGGAAAGACCCACCCATGGGCAGACACTGAAGGTCTCACGCGTAGTTTCACTGCAGCCTGTACTGTCTCATAAATCAATGACAGCCTCTGTAAGTGCAATACCCTTTGAACATTACTTTTGAACATGATTTGGTAGCCTGTCTTGATGGAAAATCTGTAATATTTTGTGTGTATTCTCCCTATCACTCAATAGACCATGGTAAAGAGAAACTTACTTATCTTAGGTGGTTAAATATCCTAATGGATTTACTGCATGTGGTATGCAAGTGGTATGAAACTGGGTGAGTGTGGCAATTTTCCACTCCTTTCATCTCCTTTTATCTACCTTTTAGGTTTACCTTCTTCTCTGTCATCAGCTTTTATTATATCCACCCCTTAGAGGATCTGATTCAAAAGGTACTGATGTCAATGGCAACCTCTCATTGACTTCAAAGGATTTTGTATCAACCCCCAAATGACTCATTTTAAGCAATTGTATTACACACTGCTTTTTCTGTTTGCTGTGAGAAATTATTTTCTAAACACAAAGATGTCAGATATTTGCTGAAATGCTAAAATGAGCGATGAGGAAAAGTAACTCATTCAAAGGTATTTCCTCTAGGCCTTGTCCAAGTTTAATCAGAGACAGTCAGTTTCTATAAATCCATTTACATGAATATGGATGCAAAAGCTACTCCACAGAATAACACGAGTATCAGTCATATCAATCCCATAGCAGCTTTCACCATGAAAAGAACCTGTACTTTCCCCCCATTCTCTCCATAAGATATTTTTTTGTGGATTGTCACTGTGACAGGGATTTAATTACAGTTGCTGTTAAAGCAGCCTTACCTAATATTTTATTCTCATATACAATGACACTCTTGAAAGCACAAGAAAGCAGTGGCCACATAGTATAGTAGATTAACTGTGGGTTAAACTGTTTCATATGGATGTCACTGGCTTGAATGTAGTGTGTTTTGGCACAAATCAGGAAGCATCTGCTCTGAGAAGCAGTGGATAAGTGATAAAAATTCAGTCTGTGAGACAACACTACTTCTGCCGCTGCTACTTGGTCAGCAGTAGGAGATCTCCTTAAAATTGGAGAGCCTTTTTGCCTTAGCTTCACATATTTTAGTGAGATATGCCAGAAGCTTAAAAGCATAACAAAGCTATTTTTACTCACAGTTTATTCAATGCATGGTTTATTGCATGACAGGGATTTTCACAAAGCAAATCTGAAATCTGCTTAACAGCATGGAATTTCTTGGGCATTTCTCTCTGGCCCAGCTCTCCTGGAAGAGAGGATGCACGAAGCTGAATTACATCTTCACATGCTACAACAGCCAACATTTCTCCACAGCTCATGGTATCTAGTTTAAAAGCAGGTGATAGTGTAAATGGGTTCAGCATGTGCTAACAAGACATCATAAACAGATATTATGTCAATTTTCAAAAATTACAGTAGCTCCTCTCTTACAGCTATAAACACTGCCAAGAGGGAAACAATATACTGCAGCGTAAGCTCATACACTGTAAATAATTCAAATTAGTAACATGAAAATCTGTGCAGCTGGGCAGGAGTTAGACAATGTGTCTTTCATGTTGGAAATGATTGATAGGACTGGCAAGTGTGTATGGCAAAAATGTGAGGATGAATTCCAAATAAACCATGTCACGCAATCAGTTATAAACCGGTAGTCAGTGTATGCTGACAAACCGTATTAAAAAAAAGGTGTACCCTATCTGCTGGAGGAAAACAGATCTACTTATGTCATGAATTTCTTAGCCTGAACTGGCTAATGAATATTCCATTAAATTTTTGTATTATTTTTATTACTACTATTTTTTTTGCATGCTGTTGTTTTGAAGGAAATGGTACTTGATCTGTAACATTTCCTTCTGTGCTAAAATTAAGAAGAAAATTAAGAAGAAAATTTAGTGATAGTCTCCTATATTTATCTACTTTCTTGTCCTGGGTATTTGTCAGAGAGACCTCACTAATTTCAAGCTTATTTTCACCTGACTCTCTAGGTTTCTCTTTTTCATTTTTAGATTGTGTATGGTAGTTAGTTAACTGGATGCTTTCAGGTCAGGCAACACCATGACTAAAAACTCCTAAAACTCTGTCAACCAGCAGAATTAATAGAGTTTTAAGCTAGAGAAAAAAAAAAAAAGGCTGCAGTGTCCCCATTGCAGGAATACTAGAAACACAAAATGCTACCTTCTTCTTCCTCCAAAGTATCCTAGAATGTTTTGGGTTGGAAAGGTTCATTGAGTTCCAACCTCCCACCATGGGCAGGGATATCTCCCACTAGCCCAGGATGCTCAAACTCTCATCCAACCTGACCTTGAACACTTTTAGGGATAGGGCATCAACAGCTTCCCTGGGCAACCTGTTCCAGTGTCTCATGAGATAATTTTCTAAATGATATTTTTAAAATTTTTTTTTCACAATTAGAAGCTGGAGTTATAAGAGAGGCAGTTAAAAAAGATATCCTTCATAAAAAGAATATAGAAGCAATATATTTAAAAAGAATAGAAAATATTATTAGCCCTAATAAGACAAATCTGAAGCCCAAATAAAAAAAGCTAGAAAAGATTTTGAAAAGCAAGTTATTAATAGCAAAAAAAGCCTTTTCTTTCCTTTTAAGTGCATTAGAACAAAGAACCTGTCTAGAGAGCTAGTGGAACTAGTACATGATTGATGTTGAAAAAAAAGATAAAAACCATAGCAGAGAAACAAACTAGATTATTTTCATTTTTTCACTCAGTAGAAAATCCTAAAGAGTACTAGTTGGGTTCATTCTACATGACATGATTCTACAGAACAGCTTAGGCTGAATCATCAATGAAACCTGCTTTTAGCAAATCCAGGGGGGGAAGAGGAGCAAATTACTAAGTCGAGCCACCTTGAAACAGCCTGCATCTAGGGTGGTGCTTGGTTTCTGTGCCTTATTTTCATTTCTAGAATCTTCCCCCTGCCTCTATTCATCACGTATTGCAGACTTACAGGTCCTTTGCGGGTTAGTTCTAAAAGGCTTTACTGACACTGCTGTCTGGGGAGCACTCCCAAGAGCTGATGGAACTCAGATGTTCCCTTAGACATCCCACAAGTGTTGGGAAGGTGAGCACTTCACTCATGCAGTCTTTTCCTATGGCTCTAGCTTTGCTGCCAGCATTAACTCAACACTTCCCAAACAAATCAGATATGACATGATAAACCACCAACTGGGCAAAAGGAACAATAGCATATGAAGGACTGAGAGCAAAACAAAGAATTTCATTGTGCTATTGTATAAATCCTTGATTATACTTAAAAACATTAATCTTAATTCCTAAATATATATGTGGTCACCTTATCTCAGCAAGTTTCACAGGAAGAGACACCAGGGATTCTCAGGGACATGGAACTATTTTAAACACAGGAATTTAATTGACTTGAAATGTTCTGTGGGGTAAGAGAAAAGTCGGGAGATATGTGATGAACAGATATCAGTAAGATAATAAACTACTGAAAGTGTGAAAAGGAAATGCATCCCTACTTTTCTTGAAATACCAGAATAGCGAGCATTTAATGAAACTCTTGGGCAATAACTTTAAGAGAAACAAAAATTACTTTTTTTCTCTATATCACTTATAACTAACATTGTCCCAATAATTGCTGCAGAGAACTGTGAAGGCCTTGAGCATAAGGGAATTCAAGGAGAGATTTGAACAAAATCACAGAATTAGGTTACTCAATGACTATTAAAAATGAGAATCTTGATTTTATTTCCAGAGAGAATCTCTAGCCCATGAGTTGCCAGAAAAAAGAACCTACACTGTGCTGTAGGTCCATTGTGCAAAAGTGTGCTGTATCCCACTCTGAAGTACCTCAAAATAACTCCTGCTTCTTGGAAAGATGCTTGATTTGAGCAGTTGCAATTCTTTTTATTTCTTTATACGAGTAAAGATAGAACATGGATCTAATATTTTGGTTTGCGTATTTTAATTTGTGTGTTTGTTTTAAACAAAATTACTTGCATAGGATAAAATGTGGCACCAACTCCAGCCTTGCTACATACCGTTTCTTTAATGAAGAAACAAGCTTCATTCTAACTTAAAAAAAAAAAAAGAGAGAGAGAGAAAGGAGCAGTGTACATATTAATTGTGCTATTTATAATGAATAACCTTTTTTTTCACATTTTAATTGGAACAAATTGGCAAGCAGCTACTCACAGATTCACAGATATTAATCACAGAATTCAGGCGTTCTAAACATTTCTGACAACATGTTTATTATCCTTTCTTTCATCATTTTAATATTAAAAAAACCTTACAGTTATTTATGCTGTTAACAGCAATTCAGTATACACAGAGAACTTATAGTTATAGACTATATGGGAAAAAAAGGAAATGTGGAGTGAAGCTTGTTTTATATAAACAAAATATAATCAAACAGTAGTAAATACATACATTCCAAAGTGTACAACTTTTTGCTAATCTAAATTCTCCACAAAACACATATTTAGGTGATGTAAACTTTAGTAGTAGTAGTAGTAGTAGTAGTAGTAGTAGTAGTAGTAGTAGTAGTGTTTCAGCATATTGGAAATCACACTGTAGTTACTAATTCTACAGAAGAAGATGTAAAAGGGAAGAATTCAATCCCTGATCCTTCAATCTGTGGATCAAGTAAGGTAAGTATCAGATAGTATATATGAATATCTGACACAGATGATGAAACTTGCTATATATTCCCAGTATCTCCTGGATGAATATCCCACTTTTGGAGAGGCCACCAAGAGATCACCTTCTGCTGAGACCACCTTCATCATGAGTAGAGTCTGTGAATAACATTGACAATCCAATTTCTAGTCCTGCAAAGTAGCTTAGAGATAATTACAAGTAAATAGGTCAAAATGTCCTCACACAGAGCAGTGAGAGGGGATAATTAAAATTAATAGAAGTCCTACCAATGTTGTGTTTCCTAAGCAGACCCAAAGCATTCAGCCACCAAGGTCACATGGATTTTTTTTGTGGGGGTTGTTGCACTGCAGACATTTGAGTCTTACCCTTGTCCACAGAGGTGCGCACCCTTTCCTTTTCTCTTCGTATGAGTTCGTGATGGAGAGACAGATCAAGAGGTGAAAACATTCCAGGGGCAACAGGGTACTGTGTGCAGTGCTTTACAGGGCAGTGAAGGAGCTGAGAGGCAGGAACTTCGAAGTGAATAATAGCTGCACTGCAGAAAGCAGATATGGAGATAGCTTACTGTGGGGCTGGAAGTCCCTTCCGCTAGTCCTTGCCGCATGTGGCATACAAACAGCAGGTCTGCCAAGTCCTGCCAGTAGAATGTCTGGGTGTTTTCAGTTCCACATTTGAAAAAGTCGCACAACGGTACACAGGTAAAAATTGCGAGCAGGCAGAGATCATAACCCACAAGAGCTTCTTGGAGTTTTCTCCAGTGAGTAGTCCTCTCCCCCAAGACCTATCAGGAGCACAAGAAGTTGTTGATTCCCTCCATCTCTTTTGTTAATGTGGCATAGAGAACTGGAAAGCAAAGTCTGAAAACCTACATCTCCCCCCACTCTGTAGTTTCCACAACTGTGAAATAGAGAGAACAGGATTTGTACTTGTGTATCATCCTTAATAACCACACTGTGAAGCCAAAGAAGGTAAAATCTTTCTTGTATTGGTCCACATTTATTTCTGAGGAGCAAGTCTGACAGAGGTCTGCCAAATTGAGATCTGTTGCTTAATACATTCATTAATTCCGTCGAACTGTAGAATCAATTGGTCCAAACTAGTTATAAAAGAAATTCCTCCACTCTGTAAGGAGACATATTAGCTACATATATATTATGTGATTTGAAATTAGGAGGAACTGCCACCAGTTCACACTTCTATGCCTTTTAGAAAGCACATCATTTTTTAAAATGGTGGGAAAAATAGTGTCCATATAAAGTGTAGCCTTCAAAGTTGAGGGGTTCACATGTGCACCCCTCTCCTGGCAAAATGAGGAATAATAGAGTCACAAAAAATGAAAAGTAGATGAGGAAAAAGCATAAAAAGATGGAGGAGTAGTAGTCCTGCCTATCCTCAGCTGAAGATCTATATGCATTGCAAAGGGGTTGCCTTGTGAAAGAAAATTAGAGGATTTTTTACTTCCCTCAATTTTATTATGATATGTAATTGAATTTGTCACTTTGCCAAGAATCCAGCTAAGGAGATCTTTTTAGCAAGAATGAAAGGTAGAATAATTTTAAAAACAAATCTTTAAAAGTATATGCAGCTTCTTTGGCATCATTTGTTTTCCTTGGGTAACCTTCATTTTAATTATAAATTACCTCTCTCACTTCACAAATGGTGACTTTCACTGTGTAATGGAGAATTGAGGAATTATGCACACCCAGCTGATATGTTAATTGTGTGCTGTTTGTTTAACAGCGGCATCAGGAATAAAAAATCCTCTTCACTAGTTCTGTGAAAGCCTTTACAAATAACAACTCTTATGTAAAACTTAAGATCTGAATATTCTGTGTTTATGAATAACAGGATATTATCATATTAAAATCATTACTAAGCTAGTGCCTGAATATTTGTTCTGAATCCTGTCAATACTCTAATGGCAGTAGTCTTGGAAACTACACATCTGCTACAGGATTAATTACACACATAAAACATTATCATTGCCCTACATCTCCTATGAGGTAGAGAGGCTGCTAGAATGATTAATGGCTCTGTATGACATACAAGGGAATAAATGTAAATGCTACCCAATGGATAGAAAGACCTGTTCCTTGCTTGTATTAGGCTGAAAGACCTTATTGGTACAATATTATTCTTTAAGGTCCGTGGGCAATGTAAAAAAATCCTAATCCACAAATTCTACAACATTTGCTGTACTGTTGAGAGAATTTCTATCTGTCATGGTGTTTTGAAATATTTTGGACATAGGTGTGCTCACAGGTGTGCTAAACAAGTTCCCTACTTTATGAGTCACCTTTCCTGCTTATTGTAAGTAGCAGTGATGCTTCTAGGGCCAGTGTTAGACCTAGGCAATTAGGAACTTCTGAATTTTAACTTAGAATAAGTCTCCAGGCACAACAGGGAAAAAACATTTCCTTTTATAATACATCAGGGAGACATAGGTTCAATTGTGACAAAAAAGAAGGAAAACTGGAGGAAATAGTTAAAAGGCAGTCCATTGTTTACAATTAATATTAACAGACCAGAGTTCAAAGGTGACATACCAGTATGCAATTAAGGCCATGGGCAGACCCAAGCAAGTAATTAGGTGAGAATTATAAAAAATGCAAACTGGAGCTAATCTATTGATCATGTCACTTCTTCATGCTTCATTTCTTTAGACGTCCTTTAATAAAGACCCCAAGTGGTCCTCCATACCTTTGTCATTGAAATCTGAAATACTAGATTGCAAAGACTGAGCCCTTTGTTAATCCAAAACTATTTGTTTCTCTCCCTGCTAACTCATACTTCTTTGCTTTGGAGGATCACATCCTATGTGAGGGACTGAGTGCTGTGGCAAATCACTGACACACTGCAAAGCTGTTTACTTGCAGCCACCTTAAAGCACAAACAAGGTCATCAGCCAAAGAAATCTCCAATGCACTTTGTGATTTACACTTGCATTGATATGAACCTGTACAGCCTTCTCCCAAAGTGGGCCACAGCTTGCATGTACCTCAGCAAGCAGCATTCTGCAGGAGACCTATTGCAAAGCAATTGCAGAGAAGGTGGAGACAGCTGAGAACCGACCGATATTCTAATGACACGGTAGAACAAGGAAAGTGGATGCTGAATGATGCCATAACATGTGACATTGCCCATCTTGTATACTAAGATGTCAATAAACTTGCCAGTGATCATTTACATTGGGGTACACAGGAAATATTGCCCAAGCTACCTGACAGTGCAGATGGGAGCTCCGAAAGTGAAACAGAAGGTGAAGGAGATAGTGTCCTACCTTGATATTGATGCAAAAGGGATAGGTGCAGACCATAAGTTAAGATTCTTTCCCTCAGATACCCTGCCCTTAGATACAGCCCTGATGCTTCTATATTTCTTTCTTACCCACAGCCACTGTGGTGTAAATTAATCTGTACTCCTGGATTCACTTCTTTCCACAGAGGTGTGAAAATAAGAAATAGGCATTGATCTCTTACATCGGAATGTTTAAGTCCTAACTGCATGTGCTTTTGGTGCTCAAATGAGCAATGAGGAAACCTCAGCCTGGTATAGCTATAAAGTGCTTGGGCTTATAGCACCCACGGTAAAGCTTTGAAACAAAATAAGGTGGTGCATTAATTTCCCACACTTTGTTACTTTATAACTGAGTGCTTAAAGGAAAAGTCAGACCTCACCCTCTGATGCTACCCTCATACCAGATATTGAAGTCCTGGCTTTAATTCACTTATATGTCCCAGAGGTTGTGCTGCCACAGACACATTATTACCAGGCTGCAGACTGCTTTTCTCCCCAGTGTGCACTGTCAGCGGCAGTTTTTGAATGAGTCTCTTCTTTGCTCTTGCTGACTTTATACATGTGATCTTTTTTCCATATATGAACACTACTTTATCAGAGGAAGGTAGTCCAGTATCTCCCTAGTGTGACTTATCATGTTTCTCGTTTGTGAGGCTGTTGTTGCTATTCCAGAAAATCTGACTCCATATGTCTGAAATGCATGAAGAAACCAAAGGCACAGGCCAGCACTCCAGACCTCTGCAAACAGACCTGTGTTTGGCTTTTCCTATGGACTGCACGTGGACTTTCAGCATGTCTCAATTTACCCACTTCACGGATAACTCACATGGCTCAGGTGCCTGCCTAGGTATCAGAACATACCAGATGTGCTGCTGCACTGCATCTCTGCAGGCTGAGTCACGTCTTCCAGTGTCTAAATGTCCCTTCACACAAGGCCCTATGCTCCAATTATTTCTGCTAGGCTCAATGTTGTTACAACGATTGTAATACACAGAAGAAGAGATCAAGCTCTGCAGCCCACACACCTTATAAGATATCTGGCCAGTTTACCAAAAGGAAGCAAACAAAACTTTTAGACAACATCCCTGTCAAAATTTTGGACACTTAATTTACTCAAATCTGGAGTCCAATATAGTTTAGGTCACTGAGGTCCTAAAACTTATATGAGAATATTATTACCTGTATTACAGAAATGTTGTTCATATGATTGTGACTTTTTGAGAACACGTATTATATTAGTGATGAGGTGTAAAGAGCATTAATGGAATTTGTAATTAATAACAGCAGAGATTACCAAATTCAGATAAATAAAACTTTGAGATAAGCTTCGTAAATACTAGCAGCATACAATATAAACAAGAAGCCTTGTGGTAGGATATAATGACCACATTATCCTAATCAGCACAGTTGTACCCATCGTTAAAATTTAATTAAGGTTTTCCCTTTGCTTTGTGTAATTATTAGAGAACCTTCCTGTGAAGTCTAATTGCCCTATCATAAACAAACAGAAAAGAGAAAGCCCTTTTGTCCAACAAACAAGCTTTCTCTTTACTGCAAAAATATCACATAATAAAGATTTTTCAGAAAGGATTCAGTCTCCAAAAGGTGTAATTAGGCCGGAAGGGGAGAAACAGCTACTGTAGGTTTAAGAGATTCTGTAGAAGCTCTACATTTTTAGAAAACACAAAGGGAAGAATATGACCATCAAAAACAAGAGATACCCTAATTTCCATGACTGTCAGAGAAGAAATACACTGACCTAGCACAAAGGAGTTCCACCCTACTCCCTCCCCACTCCCCGCCCCTGACTGAACAGCAAAGTGGATTCTCTTCTTTGTTCCCAAGTGCCAGCTATGCACTGGGGGTGGATGCACCCCCTTTGCATCCCATCAAACACACACAAACTCCTGCTTTAGATAAAGAAGGCACTGCTGTGAAGAGTTTACCAGGGCTAAGTTTATCATTGTTTTTACCAACAGTAAAACTAAGTCAGTTGAGGACATATTTTTTTTCCTTGTCAAATATTAGAGTGAAATAAATGTAGTGCACAAAGGTTTTATTTCTCTAAGAATTTCAGTGGATAAACATATTCTTAGTCTACAATCACTGTATTGCTAGTTTTTGATGCTTTTCCACACAAAGTCTTTACAATAAAACAGTTTTGTCTTACAGTGGGAAACAACACAGTTTTCTTTTGCAGAGAAATATCTTAAGAAATTATGTTGATGTCTTGTTGTTACTCCACAGTTGCAGGATTATGCAGTTTCCTACATTCATACTCTTGCAGAACACATGGTGTAGGATAATGAGTGTTTTGTGTGCAGAAAATGCAGAGGAGATGTCCATCAGTAGCTGGAATTTTAAGTATTTCCAAATGAGTTTTGTCTTTCTTGCAATCTAATCTCATATATGCATTCTACTTCAGGAGATGCATTACACCATACAATTATATAATTAATGTAATTGAATTATGTTGATGGCTGAAAGTGGTAGATAGAGGCAAAGTCTCCTCTGTGGATATGGTGCTGGACATTTCATAAAGAAAAAATCCTATACTCTTCTGTGAAATCATTAGAAATTCGCATGGTTCCTTTTAATTAATAATCAATAAAATGTAATCCTTACAAATTACATTTGCATAAAATCCTTAGACATGTCTCCTTGCTTCAAAATTTGTTTAGGATTGAACCCATGTGTTGTGGTTTCACCCCAGCCAGCAGCCAACGCCAAGCAGCTGCTTGCTCACTGCCTCACCAGTGGGATCAGGGGGAGAATTGGGAGGGTGAGAGCCAGAAGACTCAGAGGTTGAGATAAAGACAAGTTAACAGGGAAAACAAAGCCATACACACCAGCAGAGAAAAACAAGGAATTAATTCACTGCTTCCCATGGGCAGGCAGGTGTTCAGCCGTCTACAGGAGAGCAGGAGTAAGACAAGCCTACCATTTCCCACATAAGTTATATATAGATCCTACTGATTTGCATCCCACTGACGCCAAATAAGTACAAGTTTACCTTAAATTGCCTGCTGAAATCCCATTAAGTCAGAGACAAAAAAGCAGTACTTACAGTTGGCTCACACGTTCTTTTGTTTGTCTTTGGCTACACTTAAGCCCATGTTTAAATCTTTAATAGATCCTTGCTTCCCTTGACAGGCAAAGTTTTCTATCTGAAGCATGATGCAGCGATACAAGCAAGGCTCTTCCAAAGATAAACTCAAATTCAAATTCTGCAAAAGCAGGGCAGCTGCATTTGGAGTCAGTAAGTAAGTTGCAGGCTGAAGTTTTTCAAGGAAAGGTTCAAAGCATAGGACATATTTTGTCTCAAGTAGAAGACAGTGTCTAGAAAGGAAGAAGACACGTCTTCCTCTGCCTGGGCGGCTCTGGTGCTTGCTTTTCTACTCATAGCTTGATCCTGGGGAAATCACTTAGTGTGAGCTGGCTCATAATCTTAATTTTGCATATGGTGTGACACCCTTAATGGCTTGAGAAATTCAATAATTAGATGCCTAAATATTTTGGCTTACAAAATATAAAAAATGATGATTTTAAATGTCAGGGGCACAGTAAGGACATCTATATTAATATTTGTGAGGAGGTGATGAGACCACCCAGTGCCATGTATGTGGCAACTATATGATTAGAGAGGAAAATTAAGCTTTCTGAATGAACATTTTGAAGCATACCTTTGTAATTCAAGGAATACAAATGATATGCTATAACATCATTACAAATCATCCATCTTTAAACAAAATTACTTTATGCCAAGTTTCATAAGGTATTTATAGATAAATAGATTTAAATTTAGATTTTTTTCAGATATTAGTTGGTCCACTTCATAGTTAAAAATATTAGTTGGTCTACTTTATAAAAAGTGATAACAGACTAATGACTATCAAACACGTTTGTTGCTGTTTTACAGACAGTAGTATCAGCTGTGGATTGCCACGAGGATATCAGCTGTATATCTGTGTGTGTGAACAAACTGAAGATAACAAGATCAATTTGGCACAGAATGATGTTGCAATGCATATATTTGAACATCCACTGAGTCTAGTCTGACTAGCTTTTCCCTACTATTTGGAAGAGTCTTGATTAAATTATTTGTTTTTTAGAAATTTACAACTTTTTATTTTTATAGACATTAAGCAGGGTAAAAGTATAAAACAAACTAAGCCACTGCTAGTTGCCAAGACATTTCTCCAAGACAGACTCAAAATTTTATTTTTTCTCTGACACTTTTCCCACTGCTATATGTTTCAGAATAATCTGTTTTTCAGGTAAGCTAAGTACGAGAAATAACATGAGTTTGTAGAGCTGTAAAAATAAACATTTCAAGCTGCCTGAAATGTGAAAATATTGAGCTACATGACTGGATACAATGAAGAGTATAAAGGAGATAATCAGAGATGAGAACTTCCATATGAATACATCTTGAGTAGACTGAGAACCAGAATTTGTTGCCACAAAAGAGGAATGACTGAATACAAAATATAACAGAACACTCTGAAATGCTGAATGCCACAGAGGCTGTGGGTATGAAGATTCACATTTAACAGAGCATAAGAATTAACAACCACAAAAACAAAACTATCAGGCTTAAAGCTGAAACAGGAGTGAAGAATAGTAGAACTTACCAGTGCTAGTTATCTGAAATGACAAAAATATTAATGTAAGCCATATGAAAACAGAGATATTTTCACAAATAGATACATTCGCCCCAGGAGAGGGATTTACCAGGATGCATATGCAGAATTTAGGGTTATGTGCAGTAGTCCATGTTCCTCCATCAGCAAGCTGACAACAAATACAAGGAGGAAGAACTACAGTAGCTTTTAATTCTCATACTTCTTCCTGCAGTAGATGTAACAGACCATGATCAGTAACAGAACACAGAACTTAAGAGAGCCTGATGGCACAATTAAAATTGAAGAACTCTGATATAGTAATTTCTCAGACAAGGTATGAAAAGACTTTTGACAATGAAGCTAGGCATTCCAATTCTACAACCAGGTCTGTAGAAACATCTACAAATATGAATGTTGCAATAGAATCAGAAATTGTTGTAAGTTTCTGGCTAAATACACAAGTAACAGAGTCACTGAATACATGATTTTTCAGTTTATTTTTGCATCTTCTTCTGGGTTTTACACTTTCTACATTCTTTCAGTTATTACATGCAAGTATTTTGTTCCAGAGGAGCTTTTGAAAACCAACAACAACAACCCATCCACGTCTCTCTTTTCCTACAGAATGTTTTTCTATTAGTTGTGCAGGCATGCAAGGCCAGAAGGACTGAGGTGAAAAGGAGTGATTCCTGGCTCATATGAACTGAAAATACAAAGAAACCTTTCAACTTAATTTAAGGAAGATACATATTTGACCTTGAATGCAGTTTCCTAAAGTAATTCTTAGGGTGTGGTGTGGCTTATCTTTTGTTATGTTTGCACAGTTTCTCATACAATGATAACCCAACCTGTTTGAAGTCTCTAGTAAAAAAAGATCAAACACAGTACAATAACTATATTGGTCATTCATTGTGTCATGAAACACATCATAGCTTCAAAAAAGATAGATGCTAATCCTTGCTAACCTATACCAGCTAAATTCACAGCTTGTTAAAAAGCATGGATATCAGTACCAAGCTTTTAAAATTACATTTTCTAATTCCAGCTACACCTGCAAAAGAAATTTTACTTTCCTGAATTCAAACACGTGTGCAAGTTTGTATATGAAATCATGTTACTTCCTACTTGAATGTGCTGTAAATTTTACTGGCCATCGTAAAAAAAAAATCCTGTTGACTTGAAATGGCTGTGGATCTACCCTGTACACAGACTGTACAAGCCAGTTAGGAGTAACATGAGTGTGGGATGAAAAATAAAAAAAACCACCATCACCACCAACAATAATAAAAGGAGGAAATTAACTAAAATGTCCCTTCCAAGTCCTTGCTTATATAGGCTGATCTGTGGAAAAATAAAATAACTCTATAGAAATAAAAGTTAGAAACCAAGAGTTGTTGATTGCTGTATGTTATAAGCCTTATATGCATATATCAAGAACATCTGAACGCACATGGTTTAGAAAAGTACAATCTAGTCAATGAAAAAGACAAATGTGTGTGTGAAGATTTTTTGGAAATGAATAATCCTTCTCTCTAAGGGTCACCAAAGAAAGAAGAGGAAAGAGAAATTATTTCCCATAAGAATGAAGCCACCGGGTCTGTCAGACATGCCACTGGGCAGCTGAAAGAACCTGCAAAGATGACTGGTTAAAATAATTTCTCACTTGTTAAGCATCTTGCAGAAAGACTGAATTTAAGAAACATTAGAGCAATAGGGACATGTGAGGACTGGTGCAGTGCTGACAATACAGGTAAGTCATCATGTGAAAGATTCACCTTTGAATATTGTAAGATTGTTTACCCTGAAATATGAACTGCTGTGTGACAGCATCCACAAAATCCGTTCAGGTGCTATGAAAATAGTAAGCAAGGATGCAATTCTGCTAGCATGGGATGAACTTTCAATTGTTTATATTCAATTATGGCACATTAGACCACAGCACAACTGAAAGATTTTTCCTTTTGTCTCTAGTATGTAGTGTGTGCACAGTAGATATGGCATGCAAGTTGAGGCAAATTCTAGGTAAGAGTCTGAGCCAAGTGATTTGGTGTAATGATATGATTGTGCATTTGGATTAAAACCAATTTTGTATGGAGGAAGTTGCCAAAAAAATGAATACATGCACGCAGACATTGCAGATGGGTCAATCCAGTCTTTGAATGTTCCAACCTAAGACTTACCCTATCTAAAGGGATCCATACTCATGTAAAGTCTGACAGTCCTGGCTGAATGATACACTCAAAAGCTAAAGTTCTTACTGTTGTTATTCTGATTTTTAATTTATATTTTGCAAGAATTTGGTAAGCTTGCAGTGTGACAGGTATTGATAGTCTTCCTAGTCCTTCCAGTTAATGGAAATGAAATAAAAATAAGAAGTACTTGGAGGTGTTGGTCAATGAGAAGTTCAACATGTCTCAGCAATGTGCAGAAAGTCCAGCAATTGCAGAAAGCAATGTACCACAGCCCAGGAAGCCAAACATGTCCTGGGCTGCACCCAAAGCAGTGTGGCCAGCAGGGGAGAGAGGGGATTCTGTCCCTCTGCTCTGCTCTGGTGAGACCCCACCTGGAACCCTGCATCCAGCTGGGGGGTCCCAGCACAGAAAGGACAAGGACCTGCTGAAGTGAATCCAGAGGAGGCTGTGAAGGTGATAAGAGAGCTGGACCACCTCTCTTATCAAGGTGAGAGATTTGGGACTGCTCATCCTGGAGAAGATAAGGCTCCAGGCAGAACTCATGGCATCTTCCAGTACCTAAATAGGTTCTGCAAGAAGGCTGGAGAGGGACTTCTTACCAGGGTGTGTAGTGACAGGAGAAGGGGGAATGGCTTTAAGCTGAAGGAGGTAGATTTAGATTAGATATTAGGAAGAAATTCTTTACTGTGAGCATGGTGAGGCACTGGGACAGGTTGTCCAGAGAAGTTGTGGATGCCCCTGCACTGCAAAAGTGCAGGGCCAGCTTGGACAGGGCTTTGAGCAACCTGGTCTAGTAAAAGATGTCCCTGCCCAAGGCAGGGGGATTTGAATCATAAATAATCCTTTCCAACCCAAATCATTCCATGATTCTATGCTCTGTGAAATCCTATCTGCATCAGTAAAACACAAAAGCAAGCCCTCCATCATGGTTTGAAGCTTGTTCAGAGCCACACACTTATGAAGTTCCCCAATGTAAATAACAGAATAAAATGATGCCATGGGTTAATGTAAAATAAACATTGCAACTATGTGACAATGAATGCCTAATGTATGATTTTGTGATAGCTGAACCATTACCTTATATCCCTGCAGACAATGGACATGTTTTAATAAATTTTTACTCTTCATGAGTTCCATCAAAAGTGCATATTTTTAAAGATGGCAGACTTAAATTGGATGATTTCTCTACTCTCTAAGCCCTTTTTAACTTTCTGATCAAAAATTCGTATTGTAATATTATTAGGACAAGATACAAGGCAAGATGGTATAGTCTGATATAGCCCTGTCTAACATAATAGTGTGCTTCTCTGTGTCCTTTTTGTGTGTTAGGTGTTGAGGTTTTTGTACATTAGTATATAACAGTGTGTATAGCACTTCCCTCATTTTTTAATGATAAAGCTGTTGCAGCAAGTACAGTAGCATAAGGGAGAGCATCTGAAGTCTTATGCAGTGCTGGTTTATCCAGTCCTCTACTTCGCAGAGAGGTGCCAGGAGTGTGGAAGAAGAGTTAGTGCTAACAGAAAGCCAAAACAAAACCAAAGAAAACAAAAAGTTTTACTGAAAACCACAAAAAAAGACTTTTTGAAATCTTTGTTTGCATATGTGTGTGTGCATGTACAGCTTTCCTGTGTTGACCTTCCACATAAGTGCAGGTGTGCCCAAAATGACAACAAAGTTTTGTTCAAACTAAAACAGCTCCTTTTTAATTTCAGCATCCCTTTGACAGAGAGGAATTTGTTTCATCTAGCTTACATCTGAATGATTTGCTGAACCGTAGAATAAGCCAACATTCTCAAGCACATGGACACATAATGGGGCTTAAAGACTCTTAGTCTAGCTAATATCAGCAAGCACATGCCCCACAGCTATATTCTTTTTTACTCACACGGTCCTCTAGCTGCCATCTGTTCAATACAGCGTGGAATAAATTCCTTTTTATGTGTGTTAACACTATCCCTGGATGAGCATTAAAAAAAACCCAACAAAACAAAAAACAAAACAAAACACAGCAAAAAAGATGGAATATTAAAGTGAAACTGTAACACAGTGTGAATAGCAATTTGTTGATCTCAGTGGTTAGGATTGTAAAATATTTTTGGCACCACTGGCTGAGCTCTGATGAATGGAATGCATGTGTTTGCCACTGAAAACAAGTGTAATTTGTGATTTTGTTCTTCTACTATATTTTAACAGAAGAAATTTGACTTTAAAAAAAACCTTATTAAGACCTGTGGATACTCATGTTGCCACTGACAAACCCAGTAATATTATTTACATTCTCTTGTCTATTTGCCCAGTTGAAAACTGGTAAGAATGTATTTTCTCTCATGCTTTTTTCTCAAAGGTTAAATGACAACACTTTCTTTTTTTCAATGGCAGCAACATGTCTATAGGTATAGGTACTTTCAAAGCAAATGTATTTTCAATAAGTAGGGATGAAGTTAGTGGCAAAATCATATTTCATGTCCTAAGTGTGTAGCTGACAATCTGTTAGGACTTGGGGTAGATTACTGTGATGGTTGATGCTGTGTAAGATGTCTACACTGGCACCATGTTTATTTCAAACTCAATTGAACTGTAATGCAAATTCTATTCAAACATAAAGAATGATTCATTTCTATAGCAAAGGGGTCTCAGCATTTTTAAAATTTGTATTAATTTTTTTTTTTATTATTATTTTGGGCAAGGGGAGGAGGTTGCCCATACAGAAATCAACAAAAGATTCACAGTGTCCACTGCATGCTGGAGTGTGCCTTTTTGGAGATCCTTAACAGCATTCTTGATTAAGCCATTAAAAAATCTTAGCTATATGGCTCATTATTAAGTTTTATTGTTGGAACAGAGCATTTTGCCGTGAACTAGGACTCAGAGTAACAGAGAGCTTGTCTAAATTAGAATTGCATTTCTCAGCCATTTTGGTAATGAAAACTGTGTGGGCATAGGGGGATAAGGAGATTGATGAACTTTCTTTTGTAAACAGTAAAGGGAATAAATTGTACCATTGTACAGTCAGTTTGAGATGGGTGCAGCCCATGAGGCTGACTCTTTTGTGTTGGAAAAGAATGTGATGCCTCAAACACTCCAAAATGTTGCTTCACAAAGTATGAGAATATCCAGTTCCCCAAATAAACACCCTTGTTACTCTCTGATGAACTTTCTTTGTGATATATATATACCCTTTGACCTGCAACATTTAAGATATTTCTACAAACCTCCATGAGTCTGAAATCTGCAGAAGCCAAGCATGATTGCTCTTGAGATCACCATGATGGGCAGTTAGAGAAAGCACAGTTAACAACTTGGGGTCAAACACATATAATAGTTTCAGTTGTTTGTGTGTGAAGGGACTGGCTGTTTCATGGGCATGGAAGCACAGAGGGCAACTGTCTGTAAATGACGAGGTCAAAAGTTGACCCTTCCATTTCTTAGGAAATTCTGAATTTGGGAGGGGAGTGGGAGAGGGGAGGGAATTGCCCTACCCTGAAACACAAATGGTACATTTGAGGCTTTCCCACAGAAGAGGAAAGATAATACTTTAAAAATAACTTACAGATTTTCCATCTGAACCCAACTCTGGAAACTTCAGCCAAACACTCTCAACTCCCTATTTTGGCAGATTCATGTGAAACCCAGAGTACAGAAACCCTTCCTGTCTGGCTGAAACATTTGGCTGTGGACAGCATAAGTGTTTCCAGGATCTCAGACTCATTTCAGGATTACAAGTGCATTCAGGGCACAGCTTCATCACAGGAGACAACCTATTTCAACTGGAATATTTGGAAAATACCAGTATCTTCCTGTGTGTTAGGTCACAATTATATCAAAACCAGCACTTTAGGCATCATCTGTCATGAAAGGAGTATTGTTTCACCAAAAAATTATTGACTGGAAAAATTATATATATAGTTATTTGTAATTTTAATTATGTTTTAAATCGGTTCAGGATAGTTTGGTTTGGCAGACATGGTTGGCAGATCTGTTTTAGGATCAATTTTAGGAAATGGATCAGTTTTAGGAAACTGTGTCCTGTGTCTTAGAAAGAGGCTGAAGATTTTGCATCAGCTATGGCCACAGTTCCACACTTGTATGGTTCTGGGTGGTTCAGTGGCTACTCTGTTTGATCTTCACAGTAGGAAGTAGTTTAAGAATATTTATGTGTCCTAAGAAAGGGTTTGGATCCTGGCTTTGTATTTATCTGTTAAGAGCTTTGAGCTTTGTAACAAATCCATAGAAAATGCTATATTCTGAAAACATAATTCTGCTTATATTTTCATTCCATTTTTTTTTTAATTGATCAAGTTAGATTCAGGTGGGTTTTGGGGCACATTTTAGAGATAGTTTCAAACTATATGATTGCAATGGCTTTCAATGATGCCCTTTGTGATTTTGTAACCAGTTACAGACACAGTCAACTCATCATATCAACTGATTACATCAGAGATGTTTCATTTTATTTTAGTTTTATTTTGTTTATTAATGGATTTATTTTTTCTTTGTGTTTTGGAATACCTCTTACACAGTCTGTAAGTGCTTATATCAGTTCACTCTACAGTTATTCCACACCTGTACAGTGAGACAGCAAAGAAAACGTACACAAATCAATTTAAATAATGTCATCAGTGAGTGTTATGAGATCTTCATTAGAAGACAGAAAGAAGATTGGTCAAAACCACTATACAAATACAGCTGGTGCATCACACAATGAGGAATCATTGCAATCGTAGACACTGTGAAAAGAAAAGAGTTTTCAGACTTTGCAGAATATTCTGCATTTCCTGTCTGGGGTTAGTGAGACACACACACAAGCACTATTCAAAGCCAAAAATCCCTTCAGTTTATTGAAGGTTGATAAGACAGACAAGCTTTTTCTTTTGTAGATTTTTATCAGAAAATTATTTTCTAAGTAGTAAGCAAATTAAATATAAATTATTATATATTCTTTTGATAGGTTGTATTCAAGTGTTTACCCAGCCAAGCAACTATGTCAACATCACATGATTTGTTTGATCAGTCATAGCCAGGCAATACACATAGAGGAAATACTGAGTGCCAAGTATACAGAAGCTTTCAGGGGGTACATTTTCAGAATAAATTAGAATAATGAATATGTTAATGGAGATGATGATCTGCTCAGCAATATTCAGTATTCAGGAAAAGAGGCAAATTCATCTGCTAAATTATTCATTGCAAATTATTCGCTTAACTCTAATAGTCTTGATTAGTGCTTATCTGATCTAGAAGGAGAACAGCAAAAAGCCATGGCAATGGGAAGGAAGGTGGAGAAAACCAATATTACCGCTATTTATTTGATTCACGAATGTCTGTTACTGGAAGGCCACAATGTGCCTCTTGCACACTCTTTGCAGGAGACCATCAACTGTCTCTGATCAGTAACGGATTTTGCTGTGGCTAGCAATGGAAAAAAAAATCCCTCACTCTAGAGGGTCATATCTGACATTTATTTTCCAAGGCTTGGTTTAGGTTGGAAGCTCTGTTTTCCCTCATCCCTGTCTTATATGAAAATCAAACTGATTACCGATGTTTTGTCCCTTTCCTCCCTCTTCTCCCAGGCTTCAAGAGACAAAAGATTCCCTCTACTACTAACACCATTCTTGGTCAGGAACCAGAAAAACAAGCCATAGAATCGTTAGGGTTGAAAAAGACCTTGAAGTTCATTGAGTCCAACTCTTAACCCAGCACTGCTGTGCTCACTCCTAAGCCACATCCCCAGATGCAAGATCCACAATCCAATGCCTGACCACTCTTTCAGTGAAGAATTTTTTTCCTAAATCAGTCTAAGCCTCATCTGAATCTGTCTTGTTTCATGTCTCAGAAGAAAAGAAGAGAAAGAGCAAAATGTTTTAGAACCTGTAAAAGACCCTTAGATTTAGCCATTTCAACAGACATAAGAATGATCTCAGAGACAATTAATAGAGAGAATGCCTGAGATAGACTTGCACTTGAACTAGTGGACAGGTACACACATGGTCTGCTGTCTACAGTTCCTTTTTCTCCTGTCTGTAAAGCAACAGCTCACTGCACTTCACTCAAACCAACCCAACACATTAAATGTATTCTGGCTGCCTTTTCTCAGAAGGTTTACTTTCCATTTTCCTTTCTGCCGTCCACAATGCAAGGCAATAACTCTCTGTTTTCCTCTCATTCTAATTCCTAACAAATTACTGCCTGTTTTCCCTGTTCCTTTCATCCCTCCCAGTGCCTGCTACGGACTTCACTATGGTATGACACTTCCATCTACACAGCTGTTGACTTTGGGTTGTATATGGCTTTTCAAGCACAGTTGTGTCATTCTGCCCAGTGACTCAAATATAAACAATTTCAGAGACCTAAGAAATTTAACCTGATGGTGTTTACAGTTTTCAGCACAAAGGCTTTGCAACATAATCTAGACAAATGCTCTGAAAACTCAATTACCTTCCTTGGATTCACAGGCTCAGGGAGAGAGACTTCCAGGAACTGATCTCCAAGAAAGAAGGTGCCTGCTCTGTACTGAGGTGTGCTTGTCTCCAGACTAATGACTGTCTTTCAGCATGTGGGCTGAGCAATATTTCAAGGCTTCATCATCATGATGCTATTGTCAAGTGAGTCAGTGGTACACCAGAAGCTCACGGTGCATTAAAGCTGTAGTGCTCTCCCTATCCATTATAATATATTGCATGTCAGGCAGGCTAAGCAACTCAGAGCCGTGTAAGCTGGAAATATTAAAAAGGAAGTAGTGGATAAGAAGCTTATTTCTGTGCTCAAGCACAGTACTGGGCTTTGTGGTCTTTAGCTACTTAAGTGGCCTTGAGAAATGTCTAAACTACAATTTCGTCCAAGATCATACTTCCCTGGAGTACATTGGTCTAAAATTGCTGTTCTCCAGTTTAATTATGCTTATTAAGTCCCAGTTCATTTCCTGTTTTCTGCACAAATGACACCCTAAAGCATTATTTGGTTATACAGTAGTCTGTTCAATGATTCTTTTTCTCCACTTCCAGATTCAAATAACAAATATTTGCCTTTAGCCAATAATTGAAGCTCTGTTTATGGTGCTGACATGAATGCATGAATAGAGTACTACATGTTTGGATATATATATATATCCAACATCAAAATACACATACATATATATATATGAAAATTTAATTTGTTTAATTTCACTTTATAGAAATCATGTAAAATGAATGCATTTTACTGTGGTGTAATATTCTATTCAGATATTTTCAATGCTGTTGTATTTTCATTGGCATTCCAAAAAGGTTTTTTATTGTAAAGCCCTCCACTGACACTCTGCTCATGCTTGCCTATTATCCTTCCAGCTTTGTCTTCAGCTGAACATACTCCTTTTTTCCTCCTTCACATGATTACTTGCATGAGGATTTGCATTTAAATGGATGTGGATAGTGCATTAACAACACCTACAGTAACAAAGAAAAAGCTGCTCAATACTTGTTACTGTCAGATATGAATTCAAAACAAATCAATTAATGTTTCGTATAGCTGTTTTCAATGTTTTCATTTAGGTGGAAACTCTTCTTTGTATTACGCTTAACACAGACTGTGCATATTTAACACAGACTATGCATAGAAAATTATTTATGTGTCAGTAGCCTGAACAGAAAAAAGAGTGATGTTCAAGATCTAGAAGTCATGAATGAGATCAATTTTCTGTACAGATGATTTGGAAGCTTAGAATCTCAATATTAGGTACTTTATTTTCAGTTTATATCTTCATTTGTTTTGTAATAAAACCAGTTTAAATTATTTTGGGATTTAGAAACCTAAGCCATTAAAGCATTAGTAATGTCTGCTTTTTGTTGTGCAGATCATGGAAATTTTGCAAATAGCTCAAATATATAAAAGAGACACAGTGTGGTTATGAACAGAACTGTTGTGACTTGCATATAAAGTATGAATGTAAGATGTTCTTTTAGTGCTGCGAGACAAATAAATTAAACTAGGCCAAATCATTCTATTGCAGAATAATGCTGTTTATTGTTAATTTTCTTGTGCTTAAAATAGCCTGCTAAAATGTATATTTTTTTACAGTAACACAAATTCTTAACACAAATAATTTACAAAAAGTAAATTATAAAATTAATTTCTAATTAACTTTTAGCTCTGGTAGCATGCAAATTTGCTCCAGATAAAAGTTGCTATTTTTCTGCCAGGACTTTGAGGGGTAGAAGTCACCATAATTGCAAGCATTAATTTTTTAATGTATCATTAAACTAAAAATGTGGCACAAAAGAGAAAAAGAGAAGAAAAGGTAAGCTGGGAGTGAACAAACAATATTAGACTTGTATTTTTCTTCCTCCAGAAAAAAGTTAGAAGAGAGAAATTTGTCATGATTCTGAACATAATATAGTACTGACACCTGTGAGTCCTAAAATACAATTATTTTTTATTACCTAAAATGGTTTGCTATGTACTCTGTGTGCTAAAGAGAAATCCATAAATATCAGAGGTAAATCACTAACAAGTCTTTCTTGTTTGTACAAGCAAACAAACAAACAAAAAATCTGTATTTCTCCACCTATTGATGTGGAATAGGTCTAAATAAAGCAAATTCTTTGCTTCCAATGAAAGCTGCATTGCAGCAGTGAAAGAACACGATTTCAGATGTCATAGTTAATGTCTTCTATGTCTGTACTTTAACAAGTGTTATAAATATGGCAGGGTCTAAAAGTAGCCCTACAAAACCAGTAATTGACTTGCAGGTTGCAAGAGAAACAATGATTTGTGAATGAAACTGTATAAGTGGAATCACAGCATTAACAAATATTCTCTTCAGTTCTGTAATGTGAAATCTTCCCCTGTAATCTTCCTTCCAACTTTTCATAATTTCAAGGAAGCAGCTAGGAGGGAAGGCAGAGTAGTTATGGCAGGAGTGCCTGTGTGTGCCACCTTCATCCACGCAGTGGAATGGAGAAGGACCCATCTGTCCAGGGAAGATTTGGTGGCAAACACTCATCACCTTTACACTGACACCCACACTGCCTGCAGAGAACTAGTGCAGGAGGCAGGGCAAGCCCTGCCACAAGGGCCCTGTGTGCTCGGAGTGAGTTCTGAAGGGTTGCTGTACCAGGCACCTGTGTTGCGCTAGTGCAAAGTAGAAACTAGGCTGGCAAGCTTCCTTTGATTAAATAAATAAAGCAAACACCCCCTTTCTCTCCCCTTTTATACCAGTCTCTGCCTCTCTTAAGGAATAAAGAACAGCTGGTTTAAACTAACCTAGATTTACTGAAATCATTGGTGTTTTAGATCAGAGGAAGTTCTGCTCCAATGTCTTCACTGATGATTTTATGTCCATTTAGTTCTCGCGATGTGAATTTAATGCACAGAGTGCCTGAATCTCCTGCACTCTTCCATCTTCAGAGGTGCCATCATGTCAATAGACTAATTTAGACTGAGAGGAGTTCTGTGTATTATTCTTAATATATTTTCACAGTGTGTAGTGTAATTGCTCCTTTGGAGCTGATAATGCATTTTTATTGCCCAAAAAACAATTTGCTGTACAGTGTGGTAATATAATCATTGGTTTATGTTGTGAATACATGACATGTATAGTGGGCCAAATTGTCAGTTAGAGTTTGTATCCATGTGCAATAAAAGTAAAGCCACAGAAGTAAAAGGAGTCCACCTCCCAAAGACCAGATTTAGAGGGACCTGGGTTTGTTTAGCCAGCATAAAAGGAATCTAATGGGAGACTAGCACTCTCCACAACTCCCTGAAAGGAGGTTTTAGCCAGGTGAGGGTCAGTCTCTTCTCCCAGATAAGAAGTGACAGGTCAAGAGGAAATGTCCTCAAGGTACACCAGTAGAGGTTTAGATTAGATATGAGGGAAAAATTCTTCATGGAAGGGGTTATAAAGCATTGGAACTGAATGCTTAGGGAACTGATAAAGTCACCATGCCTGGAAGTGTACTAAAAACCTGTGGATAAGGCACTTGATGACATGGTTTAGTGATGAACATATTAGGTGGTGGTAGGTGGACAGCTGGACTTGATGGTCTTGAGGCCTTTTCCAATCTTAATAATTCTGTTGTTTTATGATTTTAGCCCTCATATCTTACTGACTTCTGGGCTGTACAAAAAGCCACACTGTGAGCCTCATTCCCAACTGGTGCCTGGGCAGGGGTGCACCACGAGCAGAACCACCTCCATCTCTTCTGTGGGGCTGATTAGAGCTTTTTAGGTCATGTCTCACTTGTTCAAGACCTGAGATAGGTAAAGGATGGGTCTGAGCATGGGAACAAGTAGGAAGGACAGCCTGTAAGAGCCTGGAAGACTACCTCATACTTAGGTGCTGGGAAGCTTCAGAGTCGCCTCCATGATTATGTGTGCCAGTGCAACCTGGATGCTCAATGTGATGTCTATGGCTCCATGCTTAAGCCTTCCTCAAGATTCCATTTATTGGTTAAATAAGGAATGAGATATGAATGCTTCAGAGGAAAATAAAGAGCTAAAAAATTATGAAGGGTGTGTTAGCTCATCTGACGGTCTGAACAAAGGCAGATCACTGGTAAATGATTTCCAGCTTGAACTGAGCAGATCAGGGGATGGATTCATCCTCTGATCCATTCATATTTTGGGAATGAAGAGGGAAATCATACATTCAAACCAAGGAGTTCTGCCCTATTCAGGGCTGGCAGTGGGTTCCAGGGAAGGAAATCTTCATTCCTTCTCAACCTCATCAACAAAGTGAGTCCTCTGAAAAATCCATTGTCTTTTTTTTCCTGATACTAGAGGAAATAAGAGGCCGTGAGGCAAAACCTATGTATCTGCAATGGATTTTTAAAAATATTAAATTTATCAAGGAAATATAAGTATATGTCTTATTTGATCTATAAATGAAATGTGCTTGATTGTCATTAATTGTCTCCTCAGAAAATAGCTTTTTATCATAGCAAGGCTCCTATATTACAATATCAAACAAAGAAACCTAAGGAATAAGCAGCTTTAGGAAACATTAAATAAACAGCAGTAGATTGCCCTAGGCACACGCTTTTACTAATTTTGGTGTGTTGTTGTTCATGTCAGCTAGGTTCAATAAACCAGCTTTCTGGTAATGATTTGCTTTCTTGTGTGACACTTTAAGAACCAGCTGACAGTTTTCTGTGTTGTCATTAGATTTCCTAGTTCCATATGGGTGTGTAAGGTCCAACTTGCCTAATTCTGTTAGATTTCTTACAGTTAGTTTCAAAAGATGCCTGGAACAAGGCCAACAGCAGAACCCTCTACATGTAAGTGTTACTTCTGTGTTTTGCCTCACAAAATGTTCAAAGGGAAATTGAAAATGTTGCCTGCTTCACCAGTCTGCAAAAATATGCTAATTAGAGCTGGCTAAACTGTGACAAAAATATCAGACAGTCAAAAAATTATAAAAGGAAGAAGACAGGGAAAGGGGGGAGGGGGGAAGAAAAAAGAAAAAGAGAGAGAGAGAAAGAAAAACCTATGATTGCATTCCAATGTTCCTTTTTTTGGGGATCAAGAAATACCTTTAGAGTATTAGGTATTAAGGGAAGGCTGTTCCTAGTTCTTTAAAAGTGCACTTCCTTGGAAGAAATGGTAGAAAGCTGCTTTCATTCTTATATGAATTCCTGTTCCAGCTACTCTATTCCAGCTACTTTCTTCTCCCTGAATCAACCATGTAAAGGAACTGTAAGGCAAACAAGAGTTTTCCAGACCTCTCAGTCCAGCCACTAAAACCTAGCTGAATGAAAGAGTGAGTAACTGGACAGCCAGGACCTGGATAGGCGTCCTGAATATGTCCATGTCTCTCACCCAGAAATATCTGTACTTTTCCTGGACACAATTTTTCTCCAGAATAGATTTACATTCCTTTCCTCAAATCTGGAGCAGTGTTTGCATTTACCTGCAAAAAGTTGCAGAATAAGTTTAGAAGACTGAATCGGTGGGTGATGAAATAGCACATGAAATTCAGTGTCTAGAAATGTTAGATAATGCTTACACAGAAAAAAACTTCCTAAACTACATGTTACTAAACAAGTACAGTTATAGATTATTAAGTTGTTCAGGTAAGAGGGCTTATCAACACAGTGGATAGTTGTATAGGAAGTAATTTCAATGTCAGTATAAAAAAGGCAAGAATAGTGTTAAGAGTTATCAGGAAAGGCCAGGCAAATAAAAGAGGGCACCACACTATGTCAAAATCTAAGTCCACTATACAGACCCCTTTTTAAGGTCACTCCAGAAAGCAGTTGTCCTGGTTTTCGAGACAAAATTTTTAGGAGGAAACACTCTGGAATGAGTGCCTCCTCCCAAGGGAAAAGGGCCTCCCCCTTTCCTCCACCCATGAGAAAAATTAACAGAAGTAATGAAAGTGGAAAAAAAACCTGAACTACTTATTAGCACAAAACAAAACTGGGAAAACAAAAGAAAAAAAAAGGAAGGGGTGCCCGTGACTTTGGGCACCAAGCAGATGGTTATGGAATAAAGGAGCCTCATAACATCACCCATGGACATTAGTTTTTTCTATCTCAGAAAGAAAGTAGTCAAACTAAAATGAAAAGCAACAGGACTTGTCAGGATTGATGAACAGTTTTTCTCCAGAGAGACAGTAGACATGAAAAAATCAGCTTGGAAAAGAGATGAGGTGGAAGGGAAAAGGAAAAGGAAAAGGAGAAAAGGAGAAAAGGAGAAAAGGAAAAAAGGAAAAAAAAAAGGAAAAGGAAAAGGAAAAAAGGAAAAGGAAAAGGAAGAAAGGAAAAGGAAAAAAGGGAAAAGGAAAAGGAAAAAAGGGAAAGGAAAGAAAGAAAGGAAAAGGAAAAGGACAGCCTGTGACACCATCAGTTGATCAAGGAAATAAGCAAGGAATGTATATTCACTGTCTTGCAATACAGGGACTGGGGTGCACAATGACTTCATGCAGCAAAATGTTTAACACAAAATTCTCACACAATGCATGGTTAGAGGGGGAAATGTTCTGTCACAGAACATTGGGGGATTGGAAAAAATGGGAAACCACTCAGACAAGGTCACAGTGGGTAGGTTTATTAATGACAGCTGCATACAACACTTCTGCTGAGGTAATCATTCACCTGCTGTTGGGTGGACATCACTGCTTTCTCAAGTGAGTCAAAATTAGCCATCTTAAATCAGATTTGTGCAATAGTAAATTTTAAAGGTGCTCTCAGGATCAATAGAGAAATGCAACTGAATGAAAGATAATGTCATGTATTGTAATGGAAAGAAACTGTCCATCATATCACAACCCATGAATTGTTAATTTGGGAAAAATGTGCGTGCCACCGTGCATGACATTAAATCAGAGGAAATCTGAAGCAATGAGGAGAAAAAAACAGCAGAAAGTAAGATGCAGTCTTATGCAATTTCAGTGCACAGAATATTTCAGGTACAGTGAACTGTTCTGGCCAGCATATCTCAGACAATATAACACTAGCTAAAAAGGAAAACATGAAAAAGTCTAGAAAATGGCAATGAAAATGGTTATGACATAGAAAATTATCACTGAACAGTTATTTGTAAAGACTGTTTAGCTCAGGAAGAAAAGGCATGAAAAAGGACATAGTAGACCTATGTGTCATGGAATTAATGGAAAAGGCTGTCTTGCAAACCCAGTACACCAGAAAATGAATCAGAATACACAGAAGATGATTAGTTCTAAGTTCAGAAGAACTATTTTTTTCTGCCAGTATCGCTTATCCCACCTGATTTAGAACAACCATATGTTCAGTCAGGGGAAGAAAAAAGGATAAAAATTACGTACTGAGTAGCTCAGGAGAGAGTAAGTATTATCAAATCATACGTTTTATTTTTTCTCATGTGTCCTCTTTCCAGTACTGTAATGATGTCAGTAGAAGCAACTATTTTAAAGATCTGTACCAACAGCACTCAAAGGAACAACCTTTAAGGATGTTCTTCCCTAGCTGACTGCTTTATTGGAAATTAGATTGTCAAGGACAGCAGAAGCCAACTTCATCGGTCTGAAGCTTTTTTCCCAAAAGCAGGGACTGTGATGCTTAGAAAGACTGAAGAGGGTGATAAAGACAGACAGTTCTTAAATTTGGGTTGTATGGCTAGTAAACTTTATATTTTATTGGTTTGGAGGTTTCAGTTTTGTCAGCTTCTCTTTTCAAGGCTTGCAGAACCAAGTCCAATTTTTAGCCTATGGTTCCTCCATCCCCTATGACAAAATTGTTTCATTATTCAACCATAGCTGATTTCTTTTAGCAAATTTTCTCCCGCCTTTTCCAAATTTTTATTGTAAAGAAACCTTCTTAAAAGATGAAAATAATTTATCTTAGAAATATTTAGCTGAATTTCCTCCCGCAAAAATGTAATTGATGACCTGCTTTGGACTTGGAAATAGCCTATCACTTGATAATATTTCATTTTGGCTGCTTCTTTTTTGTATCTTATTTTACATAATCCAATCTTTAAAAATCTATCTTTTGGAGTGTTGATGATTAATTTCAGCATTTCCTCATTAGTAATACTGCTTATTTCTGATTCTCATTAACCTGTAAGATAACAGCCTTGGAATCACCATTGTAAGAATCAAAGCAGGTTCTAATAAGACCTAATTTAGGTGAATGGAGCGTCACACATTATCTCTCAATGTCTTTGTGTGTCAGTGGATTGATAACTTCCTGCTCAGACTCAGTTGCAGGCTCAGAAAAAACACAAGTTTTTTCACTTGATCATATAATATCATCATATCATATCATATCATATCATATCATATCACATCATATCAATCATATATCTGTTTACAGAAAGGGCAGGAATAAAGCCTTAGCCAGAGAGGAACAAATTTGTTATGAAATAAAGTGTCGTGTACACAGTTTAGCAGAGAGGCCATTGCTGAGGAGAGAGACATGTATTTGGAGTAGTTCTTTTGTAAAAGTACACACTTCACACTTGTGCCTGTCAGCAGTTTGGTGGGTTCAGCCTCCTGAAGGCTTTGGATTTAAATTAGCATTGTGCATAAGGGTGCACAAAGAGCTAAACTTTATATACAGCAAAATGAGAGAGTCACTTTTAAAGCTCCTAATGGCATCTGATTTTGATCACCTTCACAGCATTGAAACATTCATAAGGCTCTGTCACAGAGCTGTCTGATTACCGTGGGAGAAACCTAACTGAGTCCACCAAAGTGGGTAGTTTATTGTTTCTGTGCTATCTACAGGAAAAAAACCCTGCCTTCTATAGTGTGGTCATGAAGTTCAAGCAACATTTTTATTCATACAGGTGACCAGCAAACTAAGAGGATTTCTTTAGAAATACCTTATGTCTGACTAAAGAGAAAAATTGAGGATGGCCTGTGATTATTGAGATGTCATGCTTTCACCCAGCCAGCATCCAAGATCCAGGCATCCACTCGCTCATAGCCCACCAGCGGGACTGGGGAGAGAATTGGAAGGGTAAAATCTGGAAAACTCATGGTTTGAGGTAAAGACAGGTTAATAGGGAAAACAAAAGATGCACACACAAGCAGAGTGAGACTAGTAATTAATTCAGTGCAGGCAGGCAGGTGTTCAGCCATCTCCAGGAGAGCAGAGCCCCATTAAACAGTGATTTGGGAAGACAAACGCTATCACTCCAAACATCCTCACTTCCCTCTTTCTTCCCTCAATGCTGAGCATGATGGTCTGGAATATGCCTTTGGTCAGTTGGGGTCACCTGTCCCAGCTGTATCTCCTCCCAATCTCCCATGCATCCCAAACTCCCTCACCAGTGTGGCAGCACGAAGAGCATCAAAGGCCCTGGCTCTGTGTAAGCCCTGCTCAGCAATAACAAACACATCTTTGTATTGTCAACCCTGTGTTCAGCACAAATCGAAAACACAGCCCCATACCAGCCACTGTGAATAAAATTAACTCTATCCCAGCCAAAACCAGCACATAGAATCATTCATGACTCAGTTCATTACCAAGAATTCACCTTGTTAGTTCACTTGGGAGGATTACAAGAGAAATGGAGGAGCAAATAAAGTTATATGCTAAATTAATGGCATATAATGGACAAATTAATTATAGACAAGCATTTCTGAAAATGTGTCATTCATGGCGATAACATCCTCATGCTCATGAGTCACATTTTTTTAGGACATTCTAAATGCTGTTGGATTTGCTGCCCACCTCTCTTCTATATTCTCTTCTCACCTTCCTTAGCTGTCCTCACAAACAGCTGAAAGGATGAGACAAGGTACATATTAGAAAACTTGGTTTCTTGGCATAAGACCTGTGCAGGCAACTCTAGTGCTTCCAGTTCAGCGAAATCAAAACTTTTGCTTTAATGACACTAACCACCTACGACTGCATCTTTCAAGCCATGAAATTATTAAAGAATCTATTGCTTCCCAGGTATCAACAGATAGCTCCCAAACCAACAAATACAGGGCAGTGGGAGGAGGGATGAAGGAAGGTTACTAACTTTGAAAAGAGGCAAAGACCACTCTCTGGGGGTGGGGTAAAGACTGAAAACTTTCAGTGCTGAAAGTACCTGCTTGCAGATGCTCATGTTCCAAATTCTCTAATTTGCCTTGTGATTGTAAGTACCTTTTCCATTCAAAGGTAAATTTCTCCTCCTTCTACAGTTTGGGCAAAATGCTTTCAGCTGTTTTTGATTTTTGCCTGTGTGAAAACATCAAACTTTTTAATAAAGAAAGAAAAAAGTTGTTTCGACTTGATTTTTTCTCTTTAGCATAACTTAGAAACGACAAAACCTTGATATATGAAACTCAGGATGTAACTAGTCCCCAGTGAATAGTACATATTTTTGCTAGGTTTTATTAGAGTTGATTGTAAAATAATGAAGTTATGAGCATTTTAAACCATGCCCCAGAGCAAATGCAGTAGAAAATTCCATCAATGTTTAAATGAAGTTGTTAACCAGAGATGCACACGTGCATAAAACTGATTCTCTGCGTAATGCAATACTAAAGCTGCAACAAAGGTAACTTTTCTACAAATATTCAAGTGTTATTTTGGATTATCTCAATAGGCTTTTTTCCTGTTTTGCTATGCACCTGCACCTCAATGAGTTATTTTGACATTGTCTGCCACACGCGACACAATGAGCTGCTCTGGAATGAGCAGTGAGTAACCACTGGTGAGGCCAGACACCAGTGAGCCTGTCCCAGACTCTCTGGGAACTTTGAGCTATGGTCTTCTCCATGTGCTTTAGTGGAGTTAAACCTAAATATACCAGACTACAAAAAAATTACTGTTTTTGTATAAATAAAGGAAAAAACATTCATTTTTGGCTAACATTTTTAACAGAACTGCATTGCTGAAAGCTTAGTTTTGTGTTCTGTAGGTTTGATATCATCTCCTTTGAAATCAAGGACTGAATTGAGGTCCAAATCGATATATTGAAAATAGCAACAAGACTGTAAATATTTCATGAGGTGAATAAACTGAATAAACTGATTTCCTTCTAATAATTTACCTTGATATGAATAAAAAAACCACTGGGAAAAAATAAGCTCATTTTGAAAAATGAGGGAGTCTATTTCCTGGCACAAAAGTTCTCTTGCTTACGCATGTACAGCTGAGCTACTTCATACTGCAAGCTATTCAAGATTTTATAAACTAATCAAGTTTGAGTCTGTTTTTTAACAAGATGGACAATTTCCAAAGAAAACCCAGGTGCTGCAGAACATGATGTTGATGAAAGGGTAGGTGGCAAGTTTCTCTGCACTATACCATAGGCCCTCACTAGCCTTAACCCAAACATATGCTTAAGTTTAAGCAGCAAATATTCCCACTGAAATGAATGGGTTTATTCACATGTTTAAATTTAAATAGGTGCATAGGTGGTTTTCTGGATTGAGGTCTGAATCCTTGGAAAGGTGTCTGCTGCAGTAGATTTGCATTAGGAGATGTTGGGAAAAAGGGCCCTAACCATACACAGTCATCACTTGTGCTTATGTGACATGTTTTGTAAAGACAGGGTAAATAGTACTGCTTGAGTAAGTGCTTTGTTATCTAGAAATTATTGTGCTAATAACCTATCATAAGCCTGGTGTAGGCCACTCACGCTAATACAGAGCAATGTAAGTGTTAAGCCTACAAGATTGTCATGGAAAAAAGTGTTTCCATTAATATATTTGAAGTTAAGTTCAAGTGGACATTTCCTTTCTACTTTTTTTTTTTTTTTTTTTTTTTTTTTTTTTTTTTTTTTTTTTTTTTTTTTAGTTTCTTGTG
>VZTZ01005807.1:35473-56324 GCA_013400955.1 Drymodes brunneopygia
GAGGCTTTGAAAATTCTCATGGTAGGGAAGAACAGGCTTTTTAAGTTTCTGGTAAAGTTCTAGGTTTGAATAAGAAACGAGCTCAGCATTCTTTTTCATGGTACTACAAAACTTGCTAAGGTCTGTGGAGTGAGCAGTAAAACAATATTGAAATTTACAGAATTAATTTTAAGGTTTATATTATAAAATATATAGAACAACACTACAAGCTGCTGTATGATGGTAGGGTCTATGTATTCATTATAATTGATGTTAACGTAATCAAGCAATGTAAACATCTACTGCCTTACAGAGATGTCGGAGTCTGGATCTAGGGTTTTTTTGTTTTTTTCTTCAGGAATTTTTCTCCTATGGGTTGCTAGGGAACTAATGGCTGGGTACTTAAGAGAACAAAAATGCATGGCCAGGGTTTTTCTCCTGTGGGGGAAAATCTCTCTCATGGAACCAGGGACAACGTTGAGATTTGGGGACTGAAAAAAGCAAGGGTGGGGCGAGGGCTAGTTCTCTTGCTCAGGACCCTCAGAGCCAGATGGTTGGAGCCGCTCTCTGCTGAACCCACGGCCACTGAGAAACCAGCACAGAGCTGCCGGTCTGTAACTGTGCTCCCCCTACATGCTGGGACCTCCTGCTGTCCCNTCCTTAGCAGACACCTGTCTTTCAAACCAAGACAAGAGAGAATAAACTGTATCAAATGTTTTAACTTATTTTTCCAAATAAATATTTTTCCGCTATCCTGGAACAGCATTAGCTAAGAATTTTTAAGAATTATTTTCTACCCTTGTTCTGTGTGTTTTTGATTATAATGCATTTTTACTCGGCAACCAGCACAGCTTAAAATTGTATTTTATGCATATCATTTTGAGTTAGAAGCAGAAAACCCAGGAGTGCACTTTTCAGCACATCTATTTTTATTGTTAATTGAGATGTATGCAATTGGAATGTATCTAGCGTATGAAAAGATTTATCTGAAAAGATTAGGTTTTAGCTATAAATGATGCAAGAAAACTCACCATGTGGAGTATTTGCAAAAGAAAGCGAAGTACTATTTAACATGGTGGCAAAACAGCCTGTGACAATAAGTAATGTGAATTGATTGGCCATTTTGGATATACTAGAGCATGCAGACCAGGGTTTGTGTGCTGGAGTCATAGCATACAGAGAACAGAGACAACACAAAAACACTCAGCATTTTGACTTTGGCTTTAATAGGGTTGTCTTGATTATGTAGCACAAGCAATGATAAGCTTGATTAAGTGACTTTATTTCATTGAGATCTTTAAATAGCTGAGTAGGCAATTTGTGGCTTAACCTGCTCAGTCACCTTTGTGTTACTATGGCAGTAAAATATACACTGGAATGACATTTGACATGCTTTTAATTCTTTGCAATTTGCAATCAAGACAGCTTGAAAACAACAAGGTCCCTTCAAAATAACGGAAATATAAATATGATCTTCCCAGCACCTCTAAATCACAGTATACTGTATGTGTTGGTTACATTTGCTTTTGAAAACAAGTATGTGACTTTGAGACACTTGAATAGGTCCCTGAGGACATCAGTTTAAAGGCTGGTGTCAGTCTGAAATGAGATCAGAATATTTGCATTTAATTGAAAAGGAGCTGGGAAGTAGATAGAAATCACCGTGTTGATCATTGCCTAAATCAAATTTCTTGAACACTGCACTTGAGTTCTGGTTGCTTTTCTTGTATAAGATACAGAAACACAACCAAGAAGGGCCACATACGTGATCAGTTTTGTGGGGCATTTTCATGTGCACGTGAAATAGAGACCTTTAAAATCATGAAGAGCAGTGAGATTATTCATGGATTCTCAAAAGAAAGAGGGCACTGCAAGTTTAAAGCAAATTAAAAAAAGTACTCTTTCATAGGATGCATAAAAATGAGTACTATAGAAATAGTCTCACACAAGACTGAATGTATAAATAGGTCTAAAAAGGAAGTAGAATACAGATTTGCTGGTGTCTATTAAATGTAGCTGTCCATATGCAATATCTAACACAGAAAGTCAGAAAATTGTTGTGGGGAAGAAGCTGGGGGGGGCAGTAATTTCCTATATGAACTATTCCTTTTTCTAAAGTGTCTGCTACAGGTATTTTTCAGGCATTGACTACATTGGCTCCACATTTGATGCACCTGTCATCAAACACCATTTAGTAATTCTTAGATATCTTATCTGCTAACAAAAAAGCCTACATTTGAAAGGTCAGTCACATCAAAATCTGCTCTAAATAATAATATTACTTCAGCTTTTAAGGACACCTAGTTTTAGACCAGACTAATTCCAGCATCAGCATACGCATTAAGTGTGATAACATGAAAACCGGTCCTGAAAATTTGCAACATCCAAAATCTGACTCACTAAGTTCAAATAAGTTTTGCAAGGGCAGTTTTCCCATTTCCAGTTGCTTTCTTCTGCCAGGGTAATGCTAAATCTCCTTTGAGGCTCTTCAAATACTTTTTTAGGGAACATGATTGGAAAAGATTAGTTAGAGTTTTTGATTCTGGCCAGTTTTTTGGAGTGCTTTGAGTTTCCAGTCAGAAGTGGCAGTCTAATCAATCTAATCCTTCTTGCAGACAGAAGAATGTTCTCTATATGAAAAATTGTTGATATGATCAGAGGCTTGGTAAACTGATCTTCCAGTAAATCTGAAAGGATCTCTGACTTCCAAGGTACCTAACCTGCACTCAAGATCTGGGAAATTTATAGTATCACAAAGCAGAAATGCTTTGAAATCCACCTGTCCCATTCAAATACAAATGTTGTGATCACAGACCATAATGAACTGAAACAGAACAGGATTCCTCATGTCAAATGTTGTGGTTCCAGCTTGCCTTCAAGTACGACTTCTATCTTCCCTTGGATCAGCCACTTAACTACAATGCTTAAACATCTAATTAGCTTCATTTGGTTACATTAGTTAAATGTGTTACTGAACATCAATACCTTAATTCTCACAAGATACTTATTAGACAGGTAAACAAACATTGCTTTCCCTCCGCTACAGATGAAAGAAAAGAATGTTTGAGTAATGTGTGTAAGGCCATGCCTTGAGAAAAATGGTAAAGTAGTATTTAAATGTGAAGACTCCTGAGGTCATTGAGGACTTTTTCTGGAAAAGTGTGATACAACTGAACAACATTATCACATAGCAATCTTTGAAAACATACAGTCCATAAAAATCAGTGTTATGCTTTTAAGTGTAATTTGAAAAGTACTCGTAAAGAAAAGGCCTTTTTTGTCACTGTGAGGTACTTCTGTTTAGCAAACTGAAGTGCAAAATGATAGGTCCCTTATTGCCACAACAGCACTATCCTGCAGTACTTTGGCTGCATCAGCATTTTCCTTAACTTTGCAGTCCATCCCAAGGTAAAGTTTTACATACTGTAATGTCAGTGAAAAAAATGTCAGCATTTTGTACGTTGTCAATTGATATCCGATAGAATTAGAATAAGGAGGCCAGGGACTCATGGCTGCTGTCATTCTGACATTGTCATATTGTGGTACCAAGGAGAAAGAAGCAAGCAACATTCCTCTTCTTTATACAGAACAGCTAAACTACATAATTCATTGCCACCAAAGGCCGGCATTTTCAAGCATTTAAAAAGTAAATTTGACAATTAATTATTTAGGCAGATTTTCACTCCTGCAGATGTCCTATTATTACAAATAATAGCCTTAAAGTAATTTCTGAACTCACTGGCTGTGCTGGTAGATATAGCCCTATTCACCTTTCAGAGGTGCTTTGGTAAGGCAGTTTTATTGAAATTTTGAGAAGTTGAGAGTAGAGCTGACTGCTCATATCTCCTTTGTGATTACCCGAAAATAAGTTTTCTATCATAAAAGGCTGTAGATTCTGCATTTTTCCCAAAGGATCTTGAGACAGAAAGACTGCACAGAGGCTGGGAGGGAGTTGTAGGAAGCATGAAAATGGGGAAGGTTCCTGGGTCTTCCAAATAAGGGAGGGATGCCAGATTGCTAGATTGCAATGTCCAAGAAATGCTGCAAAGATTATCTGAATTTCCTTTTTGGTTTTTGTTCCATTTTTTTTCTCTGCTTGGCAATTTTTGCTCTTCTGCTAGTTTTTCTTATTTTTCTTACTAATTAAGTATGAATTAATAAGGACAGCGCAAAATTAACTCAAATGACCAAGCTAATATGCCAGAAGAAAATGGACTTGCTCACTTCCATTCCAAATCAGGATATAGGAAGCTGTATGGAATATCTGCCACTCCCTTTCTGAGATTGTTCCCAAGTTTTTTAATATACGCAGTGATAACAATCCAATAAACTTCCACACTGCCATCAAAAAATAAAGATTAGTGCAGACAAATACTGCAGTTTTATATAAGCAGTTTTGTATGGGATGCGGTTTAACACCTAGCAGGAGAGGTGAAATATCTTCCTTACCAGAACTCTGATGTGGAAGCTGTTACAGGCATCACGAGAAGTGCCTAATCACACACTAACTCACTCATTCTTCACCCTTTGCAATAACAGCAGAGTAATTTGCATCTGTTTGTAAAGGTGCACAACATTTCATCCTGTGTTAGGCAGGGTGATGTCGATGGCTTCTAGCAAACTGCAGATGGTTAAAATGCTTTCATGTGGTAGATGTTCAGTATATTGTTGACCTCTGTTTTATAAAGGTGCTCAGTATTAGTGAGAGTCTGTGTTCCCAAAACCAATAACCAGCAGGCTGAGGAAGTTTATGGGGTGAAAAAGACAAACATAAGCATGCCCTTCACAATAGGGACAGACCAAACCCCTAGCTAGAACCTTGATACAGAGTCAATTAAAAAAACCATACAAACTGACTATGGCAAGGACAATTCATTTGTGTTAATATGAAGAAGGAAAATTAGTTGGAAGTCTGACCCTGACCTGCAATGTCATAATAAAACATGTTTCCAAGCTTTGACTTTTCTGTCAAAGGTTATATCAAATGGCAGATTCAGAACTTCATAGTGACTGCTTAATCCTGATTTTCCAGCCTCTCTAGTCCCATATTCTTCCCACAGATAATCAAAGACCCAAAGAGCTGATCCTGTCATCTCTACTTACTGCAAATATATTAATCTAATCAGGGCAAAGTAAAACACGTCATTGCACTGAGTCAATTTTAAAGTCCTCCTGACAGAATGAATATAAAATAGATTTAAAGGTCTAGATTCAGCCCAGCTGAGATCAGAGTACCCACTGGAAGATCCCCTCTCTTCAATCAATGATGAAAGGGTGGAAGAGACACAGACTTCCAACTTAATAGCATTTTTTAAATGCACAGAGTGCCAAATACTAGAAATTGATGCATAATTTTACATATCCTCTCATTTGGTATTGTGAAATAATTATGAATAAGGGCTATTGAAGATGGTAAAGAACACCTTTAGGGAAAACACTAAACAGATTGTTACCACAAAAGAGCTTTTTTCATATTTCTGTGTGAATTATCCCCAAACAATATTCTCACTGATGTGAAAAAATCACAAGTACACTTTGTGGCAACATGACTTCGTGAAAAAGTTTTATTTGTCACCTCACAGGTGATTGGAGTTCCTTTTTCTTCTTTTTTTATTTTTTTCCATATATCTATTTAGGTTACAATTTCCTGAAGAAAGGTCTTTCCAGGCCAACATGAAAAATGAAAAACTGAGAGGGAGTTACCTGAAGAGAAATAACCGAACACCAATAAATCAGTGGAAGCATGACATCACTAAAAGTGTCAAAGTCATTGGTGAAAGACAGATGGTCAGACTTGTGTGGAATCATCCTTTTGTGTGAACTGGAAGGCAGTGGAATGCACAAAAACAGTATCATGAGATGGCTGGTTTGGAAGGGATCTTTAAAAACTCTCTTTTCCCACCCCTCTGCCTTCGGCAGGGACACTTCACTAGATCAGGTTGTTGAAAGCACCATTTGACCTGACTGTGAACACTTCCAGTCATGGAGCAACAGCTTCTCTGGGCAACTTCGTCCAGTGTCCCACCACCCACATTGTAAACACATCTAGGAGGCTGTCCTAAGAAGCTTTGAAGTCAGATGGTCTGTATGCTACCTTTTCTTGCAGCTGTAATACCCTTCTAGACACATTTCCTTACATTTAAGGAATGTAGTATGATATATAGTTGGATTTGGGATGTAAAACATAATAGAACCAAACCCATTTCCTACGTATAAAGGTTTGTTTCCTATATATAAAAGTACTTAAGACAAAAGCCTGAACTACAAAAAATTTTCTACCAGGTCATCTTGTAATCTGAATATTAGACAAGGAGAATGGGTCTTCACTGTTAAGTTCAGTTAACAATTATCAGTCTCAGTTACTGCTTATGTTGGTACTTACATGGGGAATCAAGAACCTATGTCTGTGCTCTTGTATATAAGTACAGAGGAGAGTCTAAGTAGGTTTTGTTGATCTCTAGGTCAATGCCAGAATTGCCAATAGCCTCAAAGTTCTAACATCAAATTAACAATACATACTCCTTCAAACACTAATGATGTCTAAAATTTTGTTTCTAATATTAGACTAGAATGCTGGGAATTTTCTCAGTGGAAACTTAATTATCTTTAGAAGAAGATTCTCTTTAAAAATATTATTAATTATGGTTGTGTTGCAGGAAATAATTTAAAGAGAAAAAGTTATCATTTTTTAGATTTCAGTATATTAAGAAATTCATAGCAATAGTTCCAGTTCTGTAAGATTTGTTCCTGGGGACATTGGGTAGGTAACACGAATATCAAGTTATATGACCTCCCCTCTGATGATATAGATAGAAATTTGTTACTCTAGGCTTTGTGTAATTTTAATTCATCTCTTGTGTCAGGTAATATTCAGATTGATTAATTTTCTAGTTAACAAATTGTATTCTGGTGAACAGTAAACTACTGAGAAAAAAATAATTGTCAGTCTTTGGATAAAGAATTTTATTAGAGGCAGAAAAAACAATAGATCCATGAGCAAAGGAAATAAAACCAATAAGCCCTGAAAACAGCAAAGGAAACATTAATTCAGTCAGCGCCCTTTCAGTTCGCCTTAGGAATCATGAGTAGCAATTTGAAATCCTGTTTTTCTCCTGGGAAGAAGTGATGCTCTAAACTATACTGATCAAATAAAAAGGGAAGCCGCAGGCTAAAACAGAGGGAAAGAAGTTACAACAAAGAAAAACAGCTAGTTGTATGAAATGACACATTTATACACCAGCAAAGTAAAATTAGAATCCTCTCCATTTACTTTATATGAGCTGCAGAAGAAAAATAGCTGTATTACAGATACCAGACAACAGAGTAACATAAAATAAAGGATTATTTTCAATCATCCCAGAGGATATTTTCCAAAATGCTTAGGATATGTAGACAAAATGGTATCATTATGCAGTTTTTTGATATCAAAAATGCAGCAATCTCAAACATATTAAAGTGATTTAAAAAGAAAGTGTAAGTAAAAATCGGTAAGTAAAAACCACGCAGAAAAAAAAGCTACCAAAAAAGAGAAAAAATCCTCTATTTGTAACAGAACAATTACAGTATGAGGGTTTCTTAATCTCTGATAGCCTGTAATCTCTCCATCCCACTAATCTGACTGATGTGCAATCTTTAGACCTACACTGTCTAAGGATAGAAGAGGTATTCTTAACGAGTGACAGTGCCATAGGAAACCACTGAAGCTCCAGAACCTGGCACACAACAGTAGAGGTGAGAGAAAATGGCTAATTTACACAATGCCTTTGAAGTCCATTGTGTGCTGAAATATTCCTGTTCTATATTCAGTCTGGCACCGTGCTTCCAACACAGAGGAAACAGTGCCTCAGTAATGCTCTGGGTATTTGCATTTGCTATTACAAAATAACAGCTTGTTTCATCGCATGTGATAGTTGAACAAAACCATTCTGTAGCACACCATGGACACAGGAAAGTAGGCCTTCATTTCAAATTTTTTGACAAACACATCAGTCCCAAATTTTAGATCTGAAACGGATATCTCTACTAAATAAGGAGCAGCATGCAATGGCTTAGTTTAGTGGTTTCATAACAAAGAAGGTTTGGATGGGATCAAACATCCAGAATGATAGGAAAACCCCAGGTCAAGATCTTACATCTACATGAAAATTTATGAAGAATATCAATTTAGATGCTTTAAGCAAATCATCCAAAAGTTTAATAGAGGTCACCTTTACAACTGTTCTGATCTTTCACAGCTGTGAGAACAAGTATTAAGGCAGAAGGAAAAAGGAATAATCTACATCTGTGTTATGCTTGTAATCAGGCAGGGTGTAGCAAAACTGAGTTTTGCTCAAGCCAGAAAGGATACATAGGACTTAAGACGGGATTAGGTTTTGTTCTAAGTTTCATAGCCCCAATATAAGCAAAAAGCAATATTTCTTTTTGTTTCTCAGTTACTTCCTATGTAAGAATCCACAGAGATATCTGTAACTTAGTAAGGGGTATAGCTAAAAATACTTATTTTAATTTGTTTCTGACGTTATCTAGATTTTGGCTGGCAAATGATTGTTTAAGAATATTCAATTAAAATAATTTAAATTATAATTGGAATAATATATTCCAGTTTCACAGAGGAGTAAAAAATGCAATCTTTGGGCAAATAAATGATATTGGTCTTTCAATTCATCATCACTCTTTTCTAATCTGTTTGGAAAGATATGTTGGGCATGGTGTGAAATTAGTGGCTGTTTTCCACAGGTCACTACCTACTTAATACCACAAATGAGAGCTGTGCATTGGAAAAAAACACTCTGTTAATTTGGTGCTTTTGCTAATGTTGTGTTTCCCTTTATTCAAGTTGTGGTCATACTTATTGCACACTACTTAAAGTTTCCTGTCGCTGTAGAACCTCAGACTTTTGCATCACCTGTGGCTGTAAAACCCCTCCACTTCACCTGTTCTATAGATGGAGCCTGGTATCTCAGAGATATTAAGGCTGAATCCTGAAGTACGTACAATATTTTTGGGTGCCTAGTTTGGAAAATATACAGTCTGTTTGATCACCATATTAAAGGTTTTTACACCACTTGGTAAATGCAAAAGTCTCCTTGATGTCAGGGATAACAATGAGCTCTGAAACATTCAAACCATCAACAACTTCTTGAGCTAAATATTTAGAAAATGAGAAACTTTAATGACCTTCAAGTAAAAAATTGATTTAAACTAGCTGGTACCACAAGAGAGATTCAATAAGTAGCTTGGCTTTCGCCTAAGATACAATCTATTTTTTTTACTGTTCTTTGTCTCAATCACTGTACAGCTTCCAAAATCTTTAAAAGGTGAGGAAAAGTTTTATAGGCAATTGTTTATTGGAATATTCAGGACTATCGTTGCAGAGGTAACACAACAATACTTTCAAGCTAAGGAAATGCGTCACAAAAGATAAATGTAGTAGGAGATTCAATACACAATGTGAATATTAGTTGATTACTTTTGGGAAAAAAGTTACATCCTCACAGAAAAAAAAGAGCAATATTCACTTCTTTCTGTAAACATATGTATGTGACTGAATGTATTTATGTGTGTGTTTCCTTACGTTATGTATGTGTATGTAATGTATATGTATATGTATATGTACAATATTATGTATATATTAATGTTTGCACTTTTTTTTAGAATAAATCAATATATATATATCAGTATATTTGAAACATTGTTGCAATACTGCATATTTGACTTTTGAAAATATATATGCCAAAGTATTTCTGTTTGGACACACCAAAAATTAAGTCCCTTGCAACACATATTTGCTTATTTCTTTGATACATTCAGTAGAAACAGCAGACCAGTTTTCTATTGCCTGAAAACTAATCCTTGGGAAGACATCCTGTCTGCAAATGAAGACTGATATCCCTGTGACATTAAGGTCAAAACTTGAAGTAAGGCCACATCTTTTTGGTGACCATATTGAAACTTCTACTGTTTTTTCAGAATATTAAAGAGCCCTGCAACATTTCAAAGACGGTGACTTGACAAAAACCTTAGAGTCTGCAAAGGAGCTGATTTCTCTCCAGCACTACATTGCGTACCTCCAGAAGAATAAGGACTGAAACTTCAAAGTAGGTAATGGGGCAGCAACAGATAGATTAATCTGCCTAGAAAATAGGATCCTCTGATCCAGCTGGCAAAGTACAACTCAGAGGATGATTAAAAGTTGTTTCATATGTCTGCCAAACAACATGAAAAAAGTGCCAGACAGTTCTCCAAAGACTAGATTTAGAGAGCAGCTCTTCTTCACAGTACCTGAGAATGAAAATGTATTTCTAAATTGTCAAAACTTACAGCCAGAACAAGGTAGAGGGACTGACTGCTTCATGTGGAGTTCAACATTTAAAACTGAAGGCTCTCTAGGGCTGCACTGTTAATCATCTTCTCTGGAGAACTGAAAATAAGGGGCTACAAATGAAATAAAAGAATCCCTGCTTGCTTAACCTTCTCACTAGAGTGAAAACCATGACAAAAAAAGATCTTAAAAAACCCCAAAGACACCACATTCAGATGTTTGAAAGCAGCAGTAATGAGGGTTTGTAACATCTCATTAGGAATCTGTCAAACCCCAGGTTGCTTTATAAATGGACAATCATGAGCTGCAATTACAAAGAAGTGGGAAATACAGTGACAGAACCAAATATTGTGGCAGGAGAGGATAAGGTGCACAGCATGCACTGGGAATTGAACCTGAGTTTCTTCCTCTAAGTTCTTTAGAAAAATATTTTAAAGGAAATACTAGGGTAATTTTCATAGGCAAAGGAAGAAGAACAACATTTTAGCCACTTTTCCACTCAGATTGGAGTCTCTGAATGACACCACCAGTATATTAAAGGTCTCAGGTGAGGACCAGGAGGCATTTGACACCAGGAAAGCACCCAATGAGACTTCTACAGTTTTACCATAACAATACATTAGCATCAGGATGATATTACAACACATGTATAGTTTTTACTGAGTTTATATAAAAGAAGATATAAACGATCTTAGTTAAATGCAAAGAAAAACAATCAGTGTTTTATGAATAACTGAAAGCCAGAAAAACCAGTGAATATTTAGGAAGGAAATACCTAGTTGATATCTAAAATCACTTCTTCTCCCTATTTTATCCAACTGAATTGTAATTTTTAAGCAAAAGTATTTTTCCACCAAAGAATAGCAAGAAAAAAAAAACCCTACTACTTCTTTCACAAGAAAAATTACAACCAGTCATTTAAGGATAAATTCTGGGTACACCCACGTGGAATCCACTGTCTCTACACATATGACAGGAAAAACATCCTGGATAAATCAAACATGTACCTAGGCTCCCAGTTTAGAGAAAATAGCTGCTTCTGAAACTTGGCTAATAGGCATATTTATCAATGAATGGTTTGTGAGGTATCCAGCTGTCCGTGGAGCACTGTCCTGTAGCATTAGTCCTAGCTAATTTTCCATTTATCTGACAGTTAAATTCCTTGAATTATGTGCAGGATAGATTCCCTGATTAGAACAGGTTATTAGAATTTTCTCCCTGCATACAGCAAAATGAATCAGTCAAAAACCCAAAGCACTAATGTCACCATTTTAGTAGTGTTTGTGACAGTTTCTCACACACTTTTATTCTTAATAATCATAACTGTGCTTTGTAGAGACTGTTGGATTTTGACAGCACAGAGAGTTTCAAGCATTTTGAGGCAGGGAAACTCTAAGTGAGAAACCGGGAGCCTAACGATGAAGGTACTGTTCTGCAGAGTAAATTTACAGCTCAGACCCTGACCAAGCTACACCTGCTCCAGTGCCTGAGACAGCTACCGTGTCAAGTGTTCAGAGCCCAGGCTTATGTTTTGAACTAGATGACTGCTTTTTCTTTGTGCAAGCCACTTCCTCTGAGCATGCTTTAACATATTAGTTAGCTCCCTAAGGGACACATGCAGTATCTAGCCTAGCATATCAAGTGAAAGATACCTGGGCCTGTTTCTGGAAATATCCAATGTATTCTACCATTCACCAGCTCAATTTAAATGTTCTAAATTTCTCTTAAATAAGATATCTATTCTTTGGAGTGTCTTTGCTTCTAGTCCTAGCTCAGCAATAAATAAACCCTTTTACTTTTGTGCATGGAAGCCTACACAGAAAAATATATAAACTGTTATAGAGAAAAGAATCTACTAAATGTGCAGTGCACAAGTCCTTGAAAAAATTCTTTTATATCTTATTGTCTCTGCATATCTATTTTCCAGACTTCACTTCCTCTCATCCACATCATCTCTCTAGATATTTTATAATAATATGTCTAAATAACCTTATTCTAGAGAAACAAAATTATATCTGTGGGACCAATCAGCAAAATTTCTGTGTAAATTTGAAGCAACTTCGTTTTCCGAAAGATGACAGAAGTGCATGTGTTTACTGATCATTTCCATGCCATAAGAGTGAAAATAAACTAAACAAAAAATTCCAAGCTTTTATCCTGAACAAAATACTCAAACGCATATTTTTGTTCTAGAACACATGCTGCTGATAAGTTTAAATTAAAGGCCAGTCTGATGACCAAATGACATACTCCCACTGACTCTCTTTTATCACTTGAGTGAATTCACAGCTAACAGTTCAGCAGAACTTGTATCTCTTTATTCTGAGAAGATAAGATCAGTCTTTGCTGATTACGCTGCCTGTCAACCAGCAAAAACTTTGAATTGTTTATGCAAACTTTTGAATTTCTGGAATTGTAAAGTGCTCCTATACTAGTAGAAGCTGGATTTCACCCAGTTCTTTTGGTGTACATGTTTATCAACAGCCAGTACTCAGAGTGATTTTCTCATGGAAACTGGAATGAGAGCATATGTGTCTGAATTCTGTGAGTGAACCATTACAGTTCTAATACTGCTTCAAGGCCTTCCAGTCAGGTAGGCAAAAATTGAGTCACTGCCCTTGGAACAGGGCAGAGAACTCCTTCCCATGTAGAAAAAAAGGACATCTGGAGTGGATCCAGAGAACTGTGCTTTCAAGACAAAACCAGGAAAATAAGAACAGCAGGGGGAATATTTGTGATTTTTCCATGTGCATTTTGTTGCTTTATCCCCTTATGGGTCTCCCTATTTTGGTAAAACTTGAGGCCATTCATGGTGGTATGTTTTCATGTTACCATTTAAACTGGTACCATGACATGGTGGACAGCTGAAAAGAAAGAAGAAAGTGATAAAATATTATAACAATGTAGAGGAATCACAGCAATGTAACTATGCTATAATTCCTGATTTTCTTTTTGTTCTTAAACTGTATTGTGTTATTTTTGTTTGAGGTGATTATGAAATTGCAAAATTCTTAATTTTGTTCACAGTGAGCAGGACATAACTTTTTACTGCAAATTAAATTCTGCCTAAAATTTAGCTCAGCCCAGACTACTTGCTATCAGAGACTGTCAATCATATTGAGGGAAATTTATCACAGCAATACATTTCTTCATTTGTACGAATGACTAACTGAGAAAGGTTGCAACCTAGGCTGAGACTTAGTTCAAAACTCCTGAAGTTAACAACAATCATTCCTAAATAGCTGAGAAAAACTGAAACTCTGAGATGTCCTAATCTGAACCACTTACATTTCAACTTGGATCTACTAGGAAAACTGAAATACAATTTCTTGCTATTTCATTCATTGGAAAACAATAATTTTGTTAGATTTAAAGGATGTTCCACTTGCACCAGCATTCTTCTGTGATGCATTATGAATAAGAAAGGGATTATCTTATTCTTGCACTCTATATTAATAATTATCAGATTTCTTTTCCTATTGTACAGTTTATTTCCCTGCCTACGCTAGCAGATCCTGTCCAAGGAATAAAGGTGGTCAAGGTAGTGTTTTTATCTGGACTATTTTTGATGTGTGGCTTATGTATTAGTAACAATATATATTAATTGCTGAGGTGGAACATTGGCACTTTAGAATTTAGAGATGGTCAAATCCAGATTTTTTGTTTAGGCTACTTCTGGACTGATATGAAAAAAAACTGAGATTGAAAAATTATACATATTATAGATATGAAAGTAATTTCCTTATGTTTCAGTGTGGTATTTTGTATGTAATTACAAGTGTCCAGCTTCATAAATAATGGCATTTTAATATTCACATTTAAAAAAAAATCATAGCTAGAATTTCAGTTGGCTTCATTTGAACAACAGACTTCCACAAGTTCATTTTCTTGATGGTCTGGACTTAATGTTCTGGTGGAACCCTGCAAAAGCAGGATGACATTACATTCTGGTTCTTCCCAGAAGAACTCTAGAAAGAACTTGACCAGGCATTTAGAGATAAATTGAGGCTCTGGTGTTCACTATGGTTTATCTATGGTATATATATTTGTTTGCTTCTATTAGTTTTACAATATAATCTACAGTCCCCATTTTACTGTCAGGTCAGGTGGAATCACATCTAGGGATGCCAGGCCTAACTCTGCCTTCCCCAATTTCCTCTTACATATGAGTAATCAGACTAAAGCAAAAATAACAAAAAAGAGACTCTTCTCACACTTCCTACTTAACCATTCACCTATAATGTTTTACCTAATGAACACCTGGCACAAATTTTAGTGGAAAACCCAATATTTAAAATATGCTTTAACAACATTTGTTAAGCTCAAATTTCATAATATCCTAGTAATTCAGTATAATGATACTGACATCATCTGAACAAGCATATAAAATAAATTCCTTGAGAAGCTTGTAACTTTCTGGTATTGGCAAAGGCTGTAATAGTAGCAAAACTGAGGTTTGAAAAGGAACAAGCAATGAAAAGCCTGTATTTTCAATACTCTTTGGAAGTTTGCATGGCAAATGAATATATTAAGGAAAAGAAAATTAATTTATGCTATAAAGTTGTCATATCACCAAGAAAAGCAATGACAGAGTCAATCATGTGCTATGATTGAAAAGAAAAGGAAATAGAAAAAGCCCTAAGGTAGATGCTGTGTGAAATGGATGGCTTTTGGCTTCATGTGGTGGAGGTTATTCAAGCAGATACAGCACAGAAGAGGTCTAGGAACAAGAACAAATGAATCATCAACAGGATCTGCAACCTGATATATTAACCACCCAGATGGGAAGGAAAATGCAGCTATACCTTTTTCCTGGAAACTGCATTACCCTTCAGCCTAACAGAAGTCAAATTTCTTGTCCTTATTTTGCTTAGCAGCTCCCCTGACAACAGCAAAGCTTTCTGTTTTCCCATTAATGTGAGAGCACTGACCCCTTTTTCTTAGATGCAATCTTCTGACTCTAGAATATGTACAGTAAAGTAGGTCAGTTAATAAAAAATTAGCAGATATTGAATAATATTAATAACACTCCATTTTAGACCCATCTCCAAATCTTCAGGCCATTAACTGTTTGATGGAAAACACAAAATGGATTAAAAATTATTTATTTAATTATCAGGAATAGTCAACAGATCTTTAACTTTCACCTGACTGCCACACAAGATCCGTACAGTTTTTGCTGACAATATTAACTAGAAAAAAAGCACACTATTAATAGCACCTTAGCACAACAGGAACCATTATCTGACTCTTAGCTGAGAAGTTCATGTTATTATCCTTCTCACTTTTTTTGATGAAAGCTTTTCCATGCAAAAGCACAGTATAGTACAGTCCAGATAATTTTGTTGTATTTAAAGTTTAAATTATACAAACAATGTAGAACATAGTGAAATAAAATGTGAGAAAACACAATCCTGGTGAAGATGATAGTTGTTAAGAGTATCCTCAACTGAAATAAGAGAAAACAACAAAAAAAGAAAGGGCAAATACTCTTTGTCTTTTTCTGTGAAATCTTGTCAGCAAAGCACAGGAAGAAATAACATTTTTTTCCCTTAGAATACTGTTATTATAGCAGCTTCTTGGGAAGATTGAATTTCTATTATCTCACAACCTGGAGCACTAGTGTTATAACCACAGCTCTTTAGTGCCTCTTTAAAAATAGGCTCCATCTGACATCTTGGACCTTGTTTCAAGACACAGATACCAGTGAAATTTGATTATTATGATTTGCTAAGTTTAAAGAATTCAGTGAAATCTTAAATTATATGAGAGAGCTGATTTGTACTTTTCAGTAGTAATGTACTCATTTGAAGAGATATACCTTGCCCAGTTCAACTGCTCAAAATTATTGTGAGATGTTTACATAAATTCCACTATCCAAAAGTATTTGTGAAAGATATTTCAGGTCTGTGATATTAAAAATTTAGTTTGATTTACAGGTAGAATCATTTACTGCCTCCCAGCACCATGAATAGTGCCCTCACTGGCTTCAGGATTTAAAGGATTTTGCAGAAGATTTATCACTTGACTTCAGCAGACAATCCCTCAACAAAGCAAAGCTAGAGAGTCTGAATTTTTGCCAAGACTTTATTTCTCCAACGCATAAATGCAGATATATAATGATGAACCAACAATTTCACACTTTAGTGAAATTGTCTCTTGGATACTTTGTAAAACATACTAAAAAGTATTTGAGAGTGCATAAGCTTGTTGCAAACATTTAACATTCCTAAAACTGTGTTGGAATATTTATGTGGGAATGTGAATTAAGAAAGGTTTTAGAAATTGGCTAGTATGGAGCTGCCCTTTTATTCATTTTCTGATACATCTTCTTTCTTGCTCCAACCATGTTTTTCCTAAATTGCAAAGCAGATCAAGGCAGTTGCAATATTCCGTCTGGGACAGCACTATTCAATTTTTGCTCTAGTCACTCCAATTCAAAACAAGTAAATTTTGCAGAAGGTTTTTTTCCATTAAGTTTGGAAATACATACAACTATAATTTAGATTTTGATGGGAAATTGCTTATAAAACAGTTCTTTTTCACATTAGTTGAGGAAAGAAACATCTGACAATGCTGGCTCTTTCTCAATACCACTTGTGAGAACAGCAGAATCTGTTAATCAGCGTGCACACTCCAACCTGCAACTCTGACTTGTAAGTTATGCAAACACTGCTTATGTTTTTTATTTCCTACATGCACCTTACTTTCAGTTACAGGTATTTTCGTTTTCTAGACCACACAGACTGCATGCTGTCAAAGACTTCTGGATGTTGACGCTGTACAAAGTCCTAAATATTGTGCCCTATTGTGAATTTTTCTAGCAGCCAAACATTTACTGTTCAGAGACAGACAAATGGCATTTCAGTCTGACTTCCAGTCTTCATTTTCATAACACACATGAGTTGAGACTGTTGAAATAAAAACTTGTGCATGCGATAGCCATCACCTGTGCACTACATTTGTCACCACTAGTCAAGGACTGGATCAATTTTAGCACTTTTTCTTCTCTGTGGAATAGTCATATTTTTAGCCTGGCGGTCAAAGTGATTGCTATCCTAAGGCTCTGTTGCTATCCTAAAATCTAGATACAAGTGTCATGTGACACTTTAAAGCTTCACTAAAAATGAACTTATAATGTAAAATGGTATTTTCTTTTTATTCCTGTGTATCCATGTAATGCTGTTTGGGTGTTTAAGTGCTTGCATGATATACATTGAGCGTATCTTTCACTTTTGCAAAATTGTATTTATGTCATTTCTTGCAGTTGACAGAGTCTTTGCTCTTGATTAACTGTTCTTTCAGCAAAACAGGTAAATAACCCTTCTTCTAATATGATTGTTTTAGAACACATTGCTTTGGGAAGCCAGGGCATTTTTTTTTCATAGACAGCACACATTTCATAAGCTCATGATAAGGAAAATGCAACTCATCTTTATTTCTGCTTTTTTTTGTTCCATTTGCTCACATAATACCTATAACCAGTGATGCCATTTAAATGAGTCATCTCCTTAGTAAGCATAATGTTGCTGCATCTTCAGTAGTTTAATTTAAGGACTGTAAATAGAATGAAAGCTTTCCTCCACTACACAGTTCACTCTTTTATGTTCCAAAATGGGATAGGGTCTTGACAAAACAACTTCCCTCATGCCATCCCGAAGGGGAGACATTGCAATAAAGCACTGTGCATCCAAACTCACAAAATTTCCTTTGCTCACTCTAGATTAGTCCATACAGAAAGGTTTTGTCTAAAGGAAGACCAAAATATTTGTTCTGACCAGTAGCTGTAACACTGAACTTACACAGAAGGAAAACAATTGCCCTGGAAGTCAATATGCTTTCTTGCTGCAAACCACAGTGGGAAAATCAGTAAAAAATGAGAAGAGGATTCGATAACAGTGAAAGTCTACACCTCTGCTCTCTTCTAACCTCCTCTTGACTCAAAAGGCAAAGACAGCTTTCCCTTATGAAATTCAGTAACCTGCTTCTCATCATCCTCAGAAAGGTTGTGCCTGAAAACTAAAGTTAGCATGCACAACTATTTTAGCCAGTGTCTTAGGTTACAACAGTGTGTATTCTATCACCATCTCTATGGGCTGTTTGGGGCCGGGTGGGGCAGTGTTCCTCAGCCTTCCTTGATGGCCCTAGGGCGGGACTTCCAATGGGCCAGCTGGTGGAGCAGGGCCAAGTGAGGTGCCTGGAATCTTTCCTGTTGATGGGCCATTAGCAGGGAGGGTCTTACGAAGTCCTCTCTGTTAATGGGCCATTAAGCTCCACTGATGGATTGCACCATTCCCATTGTGAGATGTCCTGCCCAGGGGGGAACCAAGCATCCCCATTCTGAATATAATTTAGACCCCAAAAAAGAGCACGGGGCAGCTTCTTCACCGAACCTTCAGAAAAACTGCTTCAACGGAGCCACATCTATCCCTGGACTGCTACCAACATCCTGACCAACAGGGTGTCAGGTTGTATCCTGACTCTATCAGCGTTTTTGTACCAATTGCATGTATTTTAATTCTCCTATTAAATTGTAGTTCTGACTTTGAGCGTCTCACTAATTTGCTTTCAAACCACAACGACGAGAAACCAGCAATATGTATTTTTACAGTTTCTAGAACTGCTAAGAATAAACCTGGACAAAAGATTTATCACTTTTATAACAAAAGTCAATTGAACATGACTGTAATATATTGTTCCAAGAAAACTTAAACTCAGCTAAAATGAGACTAGGCAGGAAATTTAAAGAGAAGCAATTCTTGTTATCAGTTTTAATGAATTATATTATGTGATAACAAAAAAACAAAGAGAAAACAAGATTAGTGATTGCTTAGAAAACATCCTTCCTACTACTCATGATACCATAGTCTTTGGCTATGAAGTTAATTTCCTCAGTAACTGCATTCTCCTCAGAAGTACTAGTACTCAGAAATGCCTCCTTGGTATGCCTTCCCCAAGGTCTGACAAAAATCAGATCTCTGATGCCATAGTAGAAAGGCAGGGAAAGGAGGAAAACCTCTTGTTGCCCCATTTTCAGGACCTATAATATATACTTATGATGTCCAGGCTCCATACACAGAGTGTGCCTTTTGACTGCAATATTCATGACAAAATTGTTCTCAGAAGTTATCAGTACAGTCCAGTGAACCAAAAGGGTCACCCTGGAAGGACTCAGACGACCTTCTAAGTTACCCTGAGTAAGTCCTTTTAGTCCCTTAGAAAACGGAAAGAAAATATAATTATGCTCTGCATTTAAAATTTGAGTTTCTGTTTAGATGAGTGCACAGAATATAGATTATAACACCAAATTATTCTTAAATGCAATTTGTCACCAGAAGCACATACCCTAGGCCTATGTGTCTTTAGCTATTTGTGATAGCTATAGAACCATGGCTCAGAGACAGTGTTGCTTCTCCAAAATCACACTTGTAGGGTTCCATCTTCAGTCTTGGATCTCTGCCAAGTGTGTCTAAATGGAGATTTAGACATTCTAACGACCAGTACATATGGGCAAAGAAAGATTTCTTTTGCAAAACCACACCACAATGTGATGGCTCTGCAGCCACAGTTACCCCTGCTCCTTCTGGCAAGTCCTACCATGAGAATAAGGCTCAGGCATGTTGCTAACAAAGAGAGGTGGCATAACTAAGATACTATAAAGTATCTTCTCATTTGTGGAAACTCAGTGAAAATTACAACCCCAGGTCAATAAGTTTTGGACCTAGGAGCCAAGAAAAACAACAAAAAAGAGAACGGTTAATACGTATATGAACAAAAGACAGCGGCCTTACAGGTTTCTGGAAAGGCAAAATTTACAGCAGTGTCACTGATCTCACATTTAATGATAAAATTATCATCTGAGGATATTCATATCCTGTCCCAAATCAACAGGTCAGGACACACTGAACAGTTTTATAAGACATCCTGTCTTTTGCAGCATTGGATCCAAAAGTCATGTAGCCTCACAATTATCTGCAGTGCTCTCCTCAAGGATTACTGTACTGGGTCAAAAGGAGCAGCTTGAACTGTAGCTGACAGAATTGTAACAAATGTAGATGTTATTAAAAAAAAAACAAAACCAGAAATGGAAGGCTGTTCTGGAATAATACCTCTTTGTACAATTTGTTTTTGGTCAAGATCAAGTTCTCAACATTACTCACTATTTTAGTGTGAGTATTATATGGTCAAGCATATCATGAGATAAAGATTTTTGTATAAGTGCCCTTATTTTCTTAAGGTGCATCTCTACAAATGAACCAATAGAAACTTGTAAATTTATAAACGGCCCACTATTATGTAAGGAAAGCTTTATAATTCTCTAGACAAATAATTTATATCTGTTTTCCTGAGGCTCTTGGTAAAAAACAACAGAAGATTCATAGAAATTATTGAAATCATTTCAGTACTGTTTGAAAATGTCAGCCTGTCTTCTTGTATGCTCTGGCAGTAGGGTAATGTCCTGTAACCCAGCATTAATGTCAAAAGAGAAATTGTATTTTAAGCTGTCTCAAAGACTCCCCAGAGGCTCCAGCAATACAGTGGTCCTAACAC
>VZTZ01005807.1:57569-106913 GCA_013400955.1 Drymodes brunneopygia
CCTACCTAATTTAAATATTGAGATAGGGCCTTTGATGTATGAAATTTCAGTATATTTCTATCCCATCTTATACTTAATCTTATAAGTAGTGCTCAGCTTGATCTGACTTGCAGTGTTTAAGCTCTCTGAAAGTCTGTTTTCTTTACCAACCACTTTATCACTTTGATACTTTCACCTTAATATCTAAACCATTTACATAATATTCAGCTCATGTCTTATCATGAACTGTTTCTGAGAATCATTCAGTCACACTGTCTTATTGTTCATGCTATTACAAATGTTTCAAAAGTGTCAAAGTACATAAAAATAAAGATACACTTTTCTTTAAAAAATCAATGACATTTTAAATTAGAGTTGATTTTTTTAAGATACAGTTTTTCCAAAGGGATTTTTTTGACATGAATTGTTCTAGCTTGACAAGGAGCATGTGTATTTTGGAAGAAAGTGAAGTAGAACAAGGCAGGGGGCTGGAACTGACAATTGCAGGACATCAGAGAAGCTTCAAGAATATTCTCTCTCAAAGGAGAACATAGCCTTTGGGTATGCCCTGTACATTAACACTTCTAGGGACTAGACGTAAACAAAATTCCAGGAATTTCACAAAACAAACAGAGAAATCTCCTTTCCCCCCTGCCAGCTGCAAAAAGGAATGTCCCAACATGCCCCTATATTATCTGTCATAAAAGAACAGATACATGACACAAAAGACATATTCTTTTTTGATTTCCAAAGATCAGTAACACAAGACTCTGTCCTACAGTTGGAACAGGCAGCATCCACTAAGATCTAGTTTTTGGCAATACCTGATAGCTTAAAGTTTTTTTTAGAATATATATGTATGTATATAAAACTGTGTGTGTAATTTGTTTTCGTTTTTCAAACAAATTTTTCGTAATGAATGAAATGTTGCTTTACTACTTGGAGCCAGCTCTGAATCTAAGCAAAATCTTCCCTTGTTTATGCCCATAGCAGAAAGGGTAGTGGTCAGCTGGAGCACTGTTTTCCAGTTGCTGTGCATTATTAAGACTGTCTTGCTGCAATATGTCTAATCCCAATTGCCTGTGGTTTTGCAAGACTTCTAATGCAATGCCTCACCAAGACTGAAGTTAGACTGTGTGCAGAAAGCCTGATTGCAGCTCTTGCTATAAATACTGCTTTTGTTTTTAACTTGTACTCCTGTCAAAGGATATCTACCCCAAACTTTTGATTTCATTGACAAAAAAATCACCTCTATCCTTTCTGTACCTGTTCCTAGCTTGCCCTACCACAGTCAGCTCTTGGTTTTCCAAAGCATTTGAGAGATGCTGGCTCCTTCAATGAATAAAGGTGAACACAGGCAAAACAAAAGGGGATATGCCTATATTTTTTTAGTTTATGAAGGTCTGAGTTGCTGGCACATATTTCATTGAATCCCTAATTCTATTACTTCCTTACACAGGCTGTTTATATTTGCTCATTAATGAAACAGTATCATGACTGAACATGTGGCAGCCACAGTAATTAGCAAAGCATCTCCTTCTATTCTTCAAAATGTCGTCAAAACACTTGTCAGGAAACAAGCTCATTTTCAGTCTCTGCTGCCATTTACAGGGTTTCAGGCACTGATGATAGCTTGTCTGCTTAGTTTAAAAGAGCTCTTGATATAACAGAACCTGACACTGTTTACTTCAGCCTATTATGCCTGCTGCATTCACTGAATGCTTCAGTGGAAAAGAAAAATCGAAAGAAAGCTACTCATTGTAATGCCAGCTGCTTTTTAAAAAAAGGAAATCAATTTTTGCTTGAGCTCAGAATGTACTCAGCAGGCCCAGAGTGACCCCCACTTCTGATGTCAACAACAAAAGAATCTGCCNATGTCAAACCAATGTTTTTCTCATAAGCTTTTACGTAAACCTGTTTCCATAGTATGAATGAGACTGCATAAGACCTATCATAAGACTAATCATTATTACTATTATCATTATATTATTATTACTATTATTATTGTTACTCTGGCAGTGCAGCCAAGCATCGACAAAAATCAGGGCTGTGCTGTGCTAGGCTATGTAGAAATGCAGATATAAAAAAAAGTAGTCTTTGCACTAGAGACTTTATAATTTAGACAGCTAGAAGTAAGCAAAGCTCACAAAGCCCCTGAATCAGCCTACTAGGAACCTCTGTTCTATGGTGTTCACTAAAATAAGGATAGTAGTATCAAAGTGAACACACCCATCACAAAATATCTTGGCTTCTATACTCTTGNATATGTCTAATCCCAATTGCCTGTGGTTTTGCAAGACTTCTAATGCAATGCCTCACCAAGACTGAAGTTAGACTGTGTGCAGAAAGCCTGATTGCAGCTCTTGCTATAAATACTGCTTTTGTTTTTAACTTGTACTCCTGTCAAAGGATATCTACCCCAAACTTTTGATTTCATTGACAAAAAAATCACCTCTATCCTTTCTGTACCTGTTCCTAGCTTGCCCTACCACAGTCAGCTCTTGGTTTTCCAAAGCATTTGAGAGATGCTGGCTCCTTCAATGAATAAAGGTGAACACAGGCAAAACAAAAGGGGATATGCCTATATTTTTTTAGTTTATGAAGGTCTGAGTTGCTGGCACATATTTCATTGAATCCCTAATTCTATTACTTCCTTACACAGGCTGTTTATATTTGCTCATTAATGAAACAGTATCATGACTGAACATGTGGCAGCCACAGTAATTAGCAAAGCATCTCCTTCTATTCTTCAAAATGTCGTCAAAACACTTGTCAGGAAACAAGCTCATTTTCAGTCTCTGCTGCCATTTACAGGGTTTCAGGCACTGATGATAGCTTGTCTGCTTAGTTTAAAAGAGCTCTTGATATAACAGAACCTGACACTGTTTACTTCAGCCTATTATGCCTGCTGCATTCACTGAATGCTTCAGTGGAAAAGAAAAATCGAAAGAAAGCTACTCATTGTAATGCCAGCTGCTTTTTAAAAAAAGGAAATCAATTTTTGCTTGAGCTCAGAATGTACTCAGCAGGCCCAGAGTGACCCCCACTTCTGATGTCAACAACAAAAGAATCTGCCTGCGTTTTCCACAACAATCACAAAACAGCTGAAGAACATTGAAAATGCAAGATTAGTTTCATCCTATTTTATGTTCAAATTGGTACCTACTAATACAGACAGTATCTCAAATTTGAAAGACTGCTGTTTCACAGGTTGCATGTAGAAACATGATGAGAATCAAGGGCATTTTTGAACATATTACCTCATTAAAAATTACTTGATGGGACCATTTTAAGGCTGAATTTGGTATTTGTAGCTGGTATCACAATGACTTTCTGTACTACCAATTCATTATTTCATGACCAGCTTGTTTAAAATAAAGTTATCTAGTTATGACAATGATCACAATGTTTTGCATGTTCATTGCAGCCCTACATCTATGTCGTTCAAAACTTCTTGCTATACTGAATGTCAAACCAATGTTTTTCTCATAAGCTTTTACGTAAACCTGTTTCCATAGTATGAATGAGACTGCATAAGACCTATCATAAGACTAATCATTATTACTATTATCATTATATTATTATTACTATTATTATTNAAATATCTTGGCTTCTATACTCTTGTCTTGTGTTTCTGGCTAGGTTAGAGAGATATCAAAACACTTTCCACTCTAGAGAACCTTGCACAGAAATGAGAGAAAGAAAAAAGGCAAACAACCCAATTTTCCCCCTCCATGTTCAGAAAACAATGATTTTAGCACTTTATGCCTTTAAAGCTCCATGCAGACTTTCCAGTGGCTCAGTGTGGTTTATTAGGCACACAGACTGTGCTAACTCCCATGGTGTCTACCAGTGCTGATACTTTACTTTTGTAACAGGGTTTGCATTACTCTAGGAACAGCTCTCACCTTTAGAAACCTACCTCACACATTTGTCTAAGTCACTCTGTGCTCCCCAACTGTCACCTGAGAGCAACACTTGAGCTACATTGCACCCTAAAAGCAGTTATTTTAGATGTCTACTCTAAGTCAAGATGAGTAGTACCCTAGAAAGACTTATTTTTTACATTAATTGGCTGAAATCAAGGTTTCCTTACACCTGTGTGCGTTGACAGAATTTAGATTTGTTTTCTCTTGTTTAGTTATTTCTTTAACTCAAGATAGAAATAATTTTGCTAGATGCATGTAATTGTTGGGATTATCCTGTATATTTTTGTCCACATTTTTTTAATATAATGAAAAATAGATCTTTAAATTCAGAAAAGTAAACTTTTGACCTTTAGGTTAAAAATTTAATAGTTTTTAGTATTTAGAGTTGGTGAAAAAATGTCTCAAAGATTTGGGCATTCAGTTTTTGTCATCTTTGCCTGTCTCACTTCCTTTTTTATTTCATTGAAATAGCAGAGAGACAAAAGAATCAAAGGCCAATGTCTAAAGACTGAAGCATAATGCTTTTGATTTTCTTGTTGTTAAATAATAATTGCACAGGGAAACATACTTGGACCTGTTTTACCCCCTCTTTCTGCACCAGAAATACACAATTTTCCCAGAACAACTCTAGTGACTGGAGCATATGTTACTTAGTACAGCCAAAGAGTCCTGTGAGGGTTAGAGGCCTATTCCACTGTGTAAAACAGATTCTCTCTACTTTTTCACAGTGGAATTAAAAGAATAGGATTAAGAGCTTTTGGCACATCTGGAATTCACAAAAAATCATTTCAATGGTAAGCAGGAAGGAATAAAAAACTAAGAAAGTGAAAAAATATATGAGAGAAAAGGAATTATGTGAGCACAATGAATGGGCAAGAACCTAATTTATCAAAAAAACCAAGATATCTGGGTTGGGTTTGCAACTGAATTCCTTGATATTTGTCCACTAACTTCATATGTTTTCCTGTACAATGTTTGGACTGGCAAGAAGTAATTAGGAAGAGAGGCCATTTGATACCATTTAATGAAGAAGACTCAATTCCAAATTACAGACATTAAATTCCAAGGAAAATAGTAACAACACACAAAGCCCCAGAAATGTTTTTTCAATTAGTTTGTAGTCAAGATAAAGAACATCTGTACTCAGATGTCCTCAAAAATTTCTTCCTGTTTCTTCCTATTTTAAGTTACAACAGTTTGGCCATCTTCCACAGGACCTCCCATAAAATGATTCAGAAAGGTGCTTGAGGAACTGGAAAGCGTTTTTTTGATGAGGAGGTCAAACATCTGTTGGGGTGTTCTGGTTGTGCCTGGACATTTTTAATGGTATTATTGCTCTCACTTTCACAAAACAAGGGATTGCGGTGCTTGAAAATCTGTTAATCTGGTGCAAAACCAGAAGAACAAATGACTCTAAAAAACAGGATGAATGAGGAAGAAAAGGAAAGATGTTAGGGGAGTTCTGATAGGTACTGCATGAGTTAATTCTCAGGATGTTTCCTACCTCACTCATCCATAAATCCACAAATCACTGCCAATCCACACATCACTTTTGATCAAACAGATGCAAGCAGAAAAAACCCTTGAAATCACTGTCCCTAAAACTGTCAGGTACTAAGAGATCTGTTGGAGATAAAGTCTAATTCCTTTCTTATCTTCCAGTGAATGGCAAGAATGCTGTTTAGGAACTGTCCCATTAGTCTATGCAGAGTGCACCCATGCCTTACGAGGCGCATGCCACTGAATAGGCTTGACCTTTACAGATTGCATTGATTTTCAGTCAGCTAGTATTTTACAAATATTAATTTTCTCATTAGGTTTGTTTCTGTCTGTGAGTTTGTCTGTTGATTAGAAAGTCGTAGGAGCTGGGCTCAAGATGGCAATCCTTTAATTTTTACATGGGGTAAGAAAATCTAGCTAGAAAAGGAGGCCAGAATTCCTCAATTTCTCTTTCCCTGCTTCTTCAGCAGATACAAAAATATTTACAGTCAAATTAACTCAATGCAGTTTCACTAAAGGTCTCTTACCATAAAAAACTGTGATGACAAAAGAAAAAAGTTACTTTTCAACTTTGGTACTTCTTTTGTCCAACTGCAACCTTATAGAAATATTTGAGACGTACTTCCTGCCCAAAGATGACAATAACCTTCAAAAAACCCAACTGAACCCATGTGATGATCTAAGAAAAAGGGTGGTTTTTAAATATTAATTTAATCAAGTGCTTTTTGAGACACAGCAGACTGTCACCTGAGGAGAGCAGTTCTAGTGTGTAATTACATTCTCTGAAAAACACTTCCTTGAGTTTGTTTTGAATCTGGTGTTTCTCTTTAATTTCTGGTTTATTATAAGGGCAAATTCTCTTTTACAAGAAACCTAAACTCTTAATTTCCTATTCAGTTTCTTTATGCCATACAGTTGTAATGAAACTCTACAATTTTCTGGCCTCATGGCTCCATTTGTCCCTTTTTTCAGAGTGGAGAACCAAGTAATCTATTTCTCATGAAGGAAAATTTTCATATCTTTGCTCTTTCTTTGCTCAGTCTAGTCACATTAAACAGGTGTCTTTCAGACTCCAGATAATGATGCCCTGCATTGTCATAGTTGACCATTCTCCTTGTGTTTCGGAAATGAGTGTCCCTGCAAGAAGAAGAAGAAGTCGTCATGATTTTAGAGAAATTTTCAGGGGAAAAAGTAAGAGGAAGATCATTTCTAAGCCAAGTGTACCAGCCATTTTAACTTTAGCCCAAGAAAGGAAGAAAACAGACAATCAAGAGACGAGGACAGATAATAGGGAAATAGGAGAGTATTACATGAAATAAATTATTAAGTGGTTAGCAATTATGCTTCTGCTGTAAGTTACAGATACCAAGTTAAGCCTCAGATCATGCTGGATGGTAGTAATACACATTTCCATAGCTTCTTCCTCCTAGTATGCCTTCAGTGTTTTCATAAAACAATAAAATAAGTAATCATGATGATTACCTAATTTTTGCAAATGAGAAACAGAGGATGTCACACAGGTTCTTCTAATCCTGGTTGCATGTAGACTAATTGTTTGTCTTCAAAGGAAAGAAATGAGCTCCTCTTTAGCATAGCTGAGAGAAACTCAATGGAGCCTTTTGTTCCATACTGTTCTCATACAGTGCCTGACTCTCAGCCAGTCAGACAAGGAGTCTAAGGAGGTTAATTAAAAAATGAGGTGTTCAGGAAAGCAGGTGAATGTTCTTCAAACTTTCTCACATAAGTTTGCAGGCAAGTCTGTGTATTAAACAATTACAGAATTAAATCAGCCTGAGACTAAATCCTCAGAACAGTTACAATACTGTCATTTCTGATTATCTTAGATGTAGTTACTGATGCTTACAATAAAGCACTTACAGTATACTGCATTCAGATATCTCAGTCTATGCACTGGGGTTTTGTGCATGTAAGGTAGTAACAAACAATTTCTGCACAGTTACACAATTACAAGTGTCTTTGGGAAAAGAAAAAAAAGGCAATATTTACTCATATGTACTCACAGTGTGAATGCAACCCACCTACTGTTCAATTTTAGTCTGCTCGTTGCCTGGACACTCAGAAAAATGGCAGTTGGCTTGCACAAAATTTTACTTCTGCTCACCTATATGCTGATGCTTGTCCCTAAGCTGCAAAGAACAGAGTAAGAGTGCCTCAAATCTTCACTAAATTCTAGGTGCTGTAACAACTGCTTGTATACCTGTCACCAAAATAAAAATTTACTTGAACAGGTATATTTCCATGCAGTAAAATATCTTTTCAAGTTTTTTCTTTATGTATCATGAATGCCATGCTGTATGAGATATATTGTCAAAAGTTCTGAAATTTATTCAAATTTATGTTCTTATTTACAAAACATGACATGACTATTATGAGTTCTTATCAGATAAAAAGGATGAGTTTCCTTTTTTATTCTCTTTGGTTAGAGCTGCTGGGTATAGACATGGTGCAGCCTGGAAAATAATGCACACCATCTGTGAGAAGTTCCTGTTTTCTTCAGGCAAAAGCACAGCTAAATTTATTTTTAGTTTAAGGGTATCCATAAGTCAAGCTAGACTTACGTGGTGTGTGTGCATATGTGTACTACATAGTAATTTTACTGACATCTGATTTCTTGTCACTTTGTAGAGATTGCAAATGCATTGATTTTTAAAAGCCTTGTGCAAAGATTTGGCATTCTTATATGATGCCAGTGACTTGGAGGAAAACACGTAATATAGTTGACATCATGTAGTTATGTTCATTTGGATCCTAACTATCACAATGACTGCCCTGATAATTTAGAATAACCATTCTGAGCACAGAATCATCCTAGCAAGGAGACCTACGTACTCACAAGACAAAGAACTAGTATAGCCTTATGAACACAGTCCTTCACTTAGCTTTGAACTAGCTATATATTTGTTTTAATATTTGTTTTCCCAGAACCAGAGGAGGTTCTGGGAGTGCCCTTCCAAGTCTTACATCAACCCCACAGATTGTATATTTTTACACATGAAAGAGATCTCTCTGTCATTAGTTCGTAAGTCTCTAGCTAAAAAAAACCCAAGCAAATTTAGTGCTTGCCCTGACTGCAAGAACCCATCTTAGGGTGTTAACATTTAAATTAACGATTTCAAAATTCTTTCAAAATCTTTCTGTTTTATCATTAACAAGATGCAGCTGGATGAAGGAGTGATAAAGAGATAAACATCAATGGAATAGAGAAACATAGGTCTGTTTGGAGTTGTTTTTAAACTTGTATTTGGGGGACTGTATGACAGTTTTAGTATTTTCAAATCCTAGATGCACAGATGGAAATCATTAGGAGGCAGAAACTTAGCAGTACTTTCATTATGGAAAGAGAAAATATTTGAGATTTTTTTCAAGTTGTTTTTCAGTTCCTTTCTCTATCTGGATTCTCATTTATGAATTAGTGTGAGGTAGACAGATATTTTTGAACTAATGCAGTAAAAACTACAGAAATTATTCACTTTTATATATGGCTCATTTTCTGCCTGATGAGTTCAGGGTAGGGTGAGGACTCCAGAGGTGACAATGGTGAGAGGTTAAGCTCAGGGTTGGGAGAGGAGCGGGGAGGCACAGACTCTCCTCTGTAAACTGCTAGGTGGTCTCAGACTGTCCAAGGCACCCGAGTTTCCCCTGAACTGCTGTTTGAAGGTGTCAACAATGGGACAGGACGGTGTGACATGGAGGAACAATCTTCTTCGCAAGTGGAACCAGCTCGTGCTCGCTGCAGCTCAAGAGCAGGGCCAGACCACACTCTACATCTTAAGTCAGTGTGAAAAAGCTGTATGATTAATGTCTTTCTGTGCAAAGGCAGTTGAATTCAGTCTCTAGCTACTAAAATTGCCTTTTTACATTTATATAATACAAAGGCCAGGAAACGTCTTCACCCTTTTGCTACACAGAGTGTCCCAGCAGAAGAAATACAATCAGAAATTTTAATGCAATACTGTCTAGAAATAATAGGGGAGAATAATGCAAAATGTAAATGAGTATAAAAGAAAATAAGGAAAATGACAAAATTAAAGAACAAACAAAACTGGACCTTAACATTTAAAAGCTGTTCTCAACAGAGGAGTTCAGCTTCCTCACTCTAAGAATTTGAACTGAATGCCAGGAGACAGAAAATGCTAATGGTGATGAATGTATTCTCTTTTAGCATCTCACGGTAATGACTGTTTTGTGGAATAAGAAAAAGCAATATTTATTTGGACCAAGGACCTTTCACCGTAGTAGAAATCTGGAACTTAAGATTTGCTTGGGACTGATGTGAATGTCATTTGACTACAAAATTCATTGTAATGCAACATTAACCATTAAGATATGTGAAATAAGTAGGAAGAATTTTGCATTTTCTGGCACATACTTATTTTTCTTTCAGCCAAGTTTGCAATACTTTCCTTGAAGGGTCTTCTGCTTTCCTTCTGAAATGATCAGCGAAACACAGGAGTCATTGAAGGAGACTGGCTGCATTTCTTAATACTGTTTCATTCTCCCAAACCAATTTAAAGGCATACTTCTGAGCACCATTCCCATTTTTACTAAATATCATAGCAGACATATTACTCGCTTTGTTTAACAATATCCCAGGAGGTCAAACCCTTCTAGGAGGGTATACCTTTCTACAGAATGTGACAAAAATCTCAGTGGTGGTCAGCTTTATTGTTACATTTGTACAGGTTACTACTGTAAAAGATAAAAAAAAAAAAATCATCAGCAACTAAACAAGGGCTAAGGGGAACTGCCACCCTTTACTGGATACAGAGTGAAACATCACTGTGGCCGAGGTAATAATGCCTTCTTTGTCTCAGTCTTTGACAGCAACATGAGTTGTCTTATGCACACCCAGGCTGCGGAGCTGGAAGACAGTTACAGAGAGCTGAATGAAGCCTCCATAATCCAGGGGGAAATGGACAGTGACAAATCCAAGGGATTGGAAGGGGTCTACACATGGGTACTGAGGGGGCTGGCAAGAGAAACACTTTCAATCATTTGCCAGTAGTCCTGGACAACTGGGAATGTCACAGCTGACTGGAGGCCACCCAGTGTGGTGTCTGTCTACAAGAAGAATTGGAAGGAGGATTTGGGGCATTGCGGGTCTGCTCATGGTGTTGGGGAAGATCATGGAGCAGATAATTTTGAGCGCCATCACGTGGCTTGTACAAAACAACAGGAGATCAGTCCAGGCAGCAGTGGTTTAAGAAAGACAGGTATTACTTGACCAGCCTGATCTTTTATGACAAGGTGACTCAGTTAGCAGATGAGGAAGAGGCAGTGAATGTTCATACCTGGGCTTTAAGGAAGCCTCTGACACTATTTCCCACTCATTCTCCCGAAGAAACTGGCTGCTCATGGCTTGAATGGGTGTACTGTTCACTGAAAATCTGCCTGGAAGGCAGGTGGTGGAGAATGGAGTTCCATCAACTGGTGGCTGATCACAAGTTTTCCAAGGAGTTCCCCAGGACTCAGTCTGGGGACAAGCAGCCCTGTTCAATATCTTTATCCATGATCTGGATGAGGGGATGGAGTCCTCTCTCAGTCAGTTTGCAGGTGACTCCAAGTTAGACAGGAGTGTTGATCTGCTGGAGGGCAGGAAGGTTCTGCAGAGGCATCTGGACAGGCTGGATCAATGGGCTGAGGCCAACTGGATGAAGTCTAACAAAGCAAATTTTCAGATCCTTCCCTTTAGGCACAAGAACCCCAGGCAGTCCTATTGGATAGGGCAGAGTGTCTGGAAAGCTGCCTTGGTGGGAAAGGACCTGGGGGTGCTGGTCAACAGCAGCTGAACATGAGCCAGCTGTGCCCAGGTGGCCAAGAAAGTCAAGGACATCCTGGCCTGTATCACCACGAGTGTGGCCAGCAGGAGCAGGGCAGTCACCATAGCCCTGTACTGGGCACTGGTGAGGCCACACCTTGAGTCCTGTGTCCAGTTTTGGGCCCCTCACCACAAGAAAGACATTAAGTTGCTGGAGCAAGTCCAGAGAAGGGCAGCAGAGCTGGGGAAGGTTCTGGAGCACAAGTCCTATGAGGAAGGGCTGAATGAGCTGGAGTTGTTTAACCTGGAGAAAAGGAGGCTTGGGAGTGGCCTTACCACTCTCTACAACTTCCTGAAAGGAGGGTGAGCCAAGATGGGGACAGTCTCTTCTTCAAGGCAACCAGCAACAGGATGAGAGGACATAGGCTCAAGTTGTGCTAGGGGAGGTTTAGGTTGGATATGAGGAAAAAATTCTCCATTAAAAGGCTGGTGGGGTATTGGAACAGCCTGCCTGGGGAGGCAATGGAAAAACCATGAATGGAAATGGTCAAAAAAGCATGTGGACCTGGTATCTGGGACATGATTTAGTGGTAAACATGGCAGCGCTATGTCATTTGTTAGACTAGGTGGGCTTAGAGATTCTTTCCAACCTTAAGGGGTTCTATGATCCTTCCTTTAAGCTGATGGAAAAGATGGGGCTAAAAAAAAATCGTGATTAAAAGCTTGCATTAATAAAATTGCAATAATAGCATTTTATTATTTTATAATTATTTTAAGTTTTTACTCTATTTCACACCTGTGTTAGACCTTCTCTTCCTTCTCTTCTGCTTTTGGCCTTTAGAACTATATTCTCAAACTAAATTTCATGTCTTATTGCAGTCAATCCTTGTCCTTGCGTCATTACATTTTCAAATCCAACATCGCATCAAATTAGACTCTAGGATTGGATGTCTCTTAATATCTTTCAATGTTTGCAATTAGTTGTTTTCTAAAAGACAAAAATCCATACCACACTATTAGAGCTCATAAAATCAGTTTTTGACATAAAAGAAGTATTTCCTTTGGCTTAAAAATCTGATAGAATTTGGTAGGCTTGTAAATATATGTACTGTAAGCTGTTATTTTTGTAGCATGGCAGGGATAGCACTGCCTTCCCTTGCAGCCATGATCTTATCTCGATGTTAAGTCAAATGAAAAATTAGAAAGGACATAAATTTGTATCAACCATAGTTTTATTAGAAAATCCATTTCAAATATATGTATGCAGTCAAACTTTTGGGTTTACTAACATTTTGCTTTTGATAGCATGTACTATTCCCATACTAAATCTCCTTTGTTTCTCAGCTCCATTCTCTGCTTTATTTCAGCATCTGTGTTCCATATAGGATTAGTCTGTGAACACCAATGTTTCACCTATGCTCAGTTGTGGCACAGGAGCTATGGACTATTCAAGTAACTCACAGCATCATGTGGAGAAAAATGGGAGAGCATAAAACCTCCTTGGTAAATGTGTATGGACTTATATGAAATTTCTCTTCTTTCTGAGTTTCTGCAGTTGGAGAAGGATGCTCTAATGTCCTGGTATTTGAACAGCTACCTTGTCTGATCCTAGGCAAGCCAGTTGCTGTCATTCAAAATATTACAAAAAACCCATCACCACCACGACCACTTTTTGACAAAGCATCCAAGAGAAGAATAACTCAGAAACCTCAGTGGCTGTCCTGTGCCCAGCCCCCACCCAGCCCACCACCCCTGCCTCAGCTGCTCGGACAGGGAAGGAGGATGGTGAGCCCTCAATGCACAACTCTCAGTTAAAGGGTTCAGATATATTCTTGGGAAGGCAGAAAATCTCTGAGACACTGGATTGGGCCTGAAAGCATTAGACTGAGGCAGAAGTGGAGAGACCACTAGGGGAAACAGAGATGTTCGCTAGTGCCAAGATGGATTAGGATCAGCGTGTACCTGTCCCCAGTGGATCCCTCCTGCTCCTCGCTGGATGTTCTGCTGAGTTATCTCAATTACTGCAAACTTCTCCTCTACTCCCTCTGCTGCTGGGCCACCAGTCGAGTGCAGCAGAAGAAGATTCACCTCATCAGGGGTGTGGAGAAACAAGGAAAAATCTGCTGTCAGAGGAAAAGCAGCTCTCTCCACTCTGTCCCCTCGTACATGCCATTGTCTCAAGTCATCAACTGCCTGATGGAGGCACAGGAACCAGCCACCACGAAGGAAAACACTGCCCTTTCATGCTGCAGACCAAAAAACCCCAAAACTAAACCCACAAAACCCAAAACCCAACAGTTTTTTGAACTTCTACACTGATCATTGGGTATTTGCAAAATTGTGCACTATGTTCTTTATAATGTCATTTTTAAACTAAATAGATACTGAAGTATCTTGAAAGCTGACACTCTTCACCTGCTTAACAGCAAAATTGGAAAGTACAAGCTTTTCTATCTTCCCATGGGAGCCGGGAGTATTTACAATAAATTTGTAAATATATAAAATGTTGAAATGTTCTGTGGAACCAATAGAAACTCAAGTTTTTATAGCACTGACAAGGCAATAGACCACTGTATTTTAGGCAGACTTCATTGTTCTTTTTCAATCAAAATTTTACACTGACATCCTGTCACACTGCCTCTCTCTAATGGTTTCTCCTAAATTCCTAAGGCATCACACTTCATATGTCTTTTATGAGACTGCATTCCTAAACCACATTGACTGGTTTCTCAACAGCCAGCATAAACATCTCACCATGCGTAAAAAGGTGTTCAGTTCTTTTGCAGCACTGAGTACACTCAGCTCCCACTGAAGTTATTTGGATATGAAGGGCAAGGCCTGGACATATAATGTAACATTTCCTAGAATATATGTAATAACTTTTTTTGGGGTCAGAAGTCTATTAGTCCCATTTTCTTGTTTTACATAGTCCTATTCTTTCCCAGATCCCTTTCTTTGCTTTAAAATTTCAATTCTGCAGGAAAATTGTGTGACTCACAGGACTTTTGAAAAAGTCTGGTTGTCATCTCCCAGAAAAACAGGTGAGGGAAAAGAAAGAGGCTATAAAAAATTGTTTGCCCTGCCCATAAATAGTTAAAATTAAATTTTGAAGTTCTATTTTGTGGCTGACAATAGAGTTAGGAAGGTTTTGGTTGATAATATTAAAGTTATAATCTTCTGTACTGCAGGAAAATTCACAGGCATGCCTGTCTTCTTCACTGTAATATTTCACCAAAATAAATGCCTGCAGAGATACAGGCCTTGGCACTCAAGGATTTGAAGGCAGGACAAGGATCAAAGATATCAAATATAAACATTTTGGGCTGGACTGGGAGATGGGAAGGAGGAGATCAGGAGATGAGAGGAAGAGCTAAACATGTGTATTGTGTCACTGGAGAAAAATCACCTTGTAGTTTGGCATCTTTTATTATCTTCTCCCTCCCAGACTCATGTTATCTCCCCTTGAATGTCTGCATGTGCTGTGTAAGCACTTAATTTAATTAGTTTTTAATAAAAACCTTGGGCTAAATTTGACTCTGTCACATCTGTTAAATCCTAAGTGAACACCACTGAAATTATCAGGGCTGTTCTGGAATTTCACCACAGTCAGTTATATTAGAAACTGTCCCCCTGACCCTCATCTTGTGAAAACGTTTTCTTCCTTGACTGAGTATTTGATGGAAAATTAGTCATCTTAGACTTACTGAGGTGAAGGAATTGTTATCATCACAATGTGCCTGAATCTGGTTATTAGAAATGTGAAGTTTAGAAGAGACTTTTAAAAGTTTGAAATGTTTCCAGGCATCCTTAGGAGCTATGGTCTCAGAGAAACAGCTTTACACTCTTAATCAAGTCCTGGTCCATATGATGCTTTTCATGTCCAAATGTCTGAAAAAGAAAAAGTTGTGTGGTTTTATTCTAGGATGCAGAATATAGCAACTTGCATTAGAAGCACTAGAAAGTTTCACTTCATGAAAGTCTTTCTCTGTGGGACATTTCAACATCAATGTAAATTAATAAACAATAGAAATAATGACAACAATGTATATCAATAATAAATCCTTTTTTTATGACTCTTCTTTTTTCAGAGCATGCAAGAAGGGTCCACTTGTGTATTGCATTGAATTCAACAGTCATTCCAATAACAATTTCACACTGATATTTTAAATTTGAAGCAATGGTATGAGACTATTATAGCACAGAATTTAAGAACAATGAATAATCTATCTGAAACAGCTTTTCGATCTTTACTGCCATGATAATGATCTTTCGATATTACTATGCCTAGGACAAAGACTTCATCAAAGTCCTCATCTTTTGTTAAATGAACATTGTCAAAGGCAAATTAGCAATGAATTTGCTTTGTGGTGGATTATGAAAGAAAATAACCCTTCTTGGTTTTGGTGACAAGCTTTTAAGTAATGGTAGCTAAATTCTTATTCCTCTGTATAAACACATTATAGTGTCTAGAAAATACTTACTTGCATTTAATTATCCAGGTTTTTTAAAAAAACAAGCAAATATCACATAAACATTTTCTATCAAGTCTAGATGTGTGTTGTTGAAAACTCAATATTTTTACAAAAAAAATAAATTTCTGAGTATTTTAGATACTTACAGAATAAAAACCCTGAACAAACACTTTAAGGTATAAATTCTCCTTTTGAGAGTATAGGTTAAAACAAGATATCACTGTTTGCCTTATGTTATAACCTCATAAAGCAAAGCAGAAAGTACATGGGCTGGTCATAAGTTATGTTCCCAGTGTCCTAGTACAATATAGCTAATGCATCATGACCTCTCTTGCCTAGATGCCTACTACATGAACTACAGCTTAAAGAGAGAGCAGAAAATGACAGCTTAATACATATCATCAGGAGAATGCATGTTCTCAGTGGAAGTGCTTCAGTTTTTATGTGATGAATGCAGAATAGCTCATGGACTGTTCACATCTTTATAACTAAGAACCGTGAATATATACACATTGTAATATGGCAGAATATAATGCAGATTGCTCCTGTGTTTAAGAGAGTGTGTCTTGCTTTGCTTATGAAATTATTGGCAATATCTTTAACAATCCTATATGAAAAGTGAGCAGTTTTAAAGAGGAAGGAAAATTAAAATTTTGTAAATTTTTATATAATTAGCATGTGTGAATTTTTCAGTCTCTAAATATTTCAAATAAATTTTTAAATTTCAGTACAGACACAACTAACACAGAGAAGAACATAATATTGGTATTTCTAGTGTTTTGAAAATGAAAATTTCAGAATATTTCACAAATGCATAGCAAGTTATTTCCTTGTGAAGTAAAAACATAATTAATGGTCAGGGAGGCTGCATTTATTTCCTGTAGAAAACTCTGTCACACTCCCCAACAGTTAAAAGTAGAATAGAAAAAAGATCCCAATTCAAAATTTCAGTTTTTTCAATAAAAAAGGTGAAATAATCTATTCAGAATTTAATGGTTTCAAATAAAAAGGAGATATGCAAAGATGTCTGTTAATTGCAAACATTAGAAGTAAAACAAGATTTAATCAAGCACATTAAATATTTCAAAGTAGTGAAATACTTAATATCTTTTTTTCTTGTTACTTATGAAAAATACTTCAAGAAAATTTCAACGAAAGCATTTCTTTCACCAGATAGCCTCAAAAGTACATATTCTGATCATCTGTAATTATGACAATAACTGATTATTTACTGGACAGTAAAAACAACAAGACAGGACCAATCCTTACTCCCCACTTCTGTTTTCCTTCGGGTGGTAGCTTTCACCTGTTAATATCACCAAGCTTTGTCAAGAATTATGTTACTAGAACAAATAAACTTTAACCTGATTTCCAACAAACATAATCCAGAAAAAAGTAAATGCAGTGAACAGAATTTATTACAGTTTGTTCTGTTACTGCACAAAACAAACCATCATTGAAATCAACAAGTTTGATTTTAACAGTCATACTTAAAATTTAATTTAGCTGCTGTCTACATGTCTGTCTTATGTCTGCACACACAGGATGTTGGCTGGTGTCGCATTTTACTAATCAAAGAGATTCCTTCTCTTCTAAACAACTTTTCCTTCTGTTTGTTCATACTGAGAGGTCATAATCCCTAGTGGGTTTAGGTATTATGTGTTGCTATGGGAATGACTGTGCTGCTATAAAGGGAGGATTATGACCCTTCACTATATAAAAATGTTAGGTTTCTATTACCTTCTTGAATAGCACTGAAGAATTTCATTTCAGTTTTGGGAGTTATCTTTCCTAAATGGATGTAGGGCTAACTATCCATGTAGGTGATAAGTGTTATCCCTAGTTATTACTGATTGTGCCAATGCTTTGATTTCCAAGAGATAATGAATAACTTAATAAAGAACTGTCAATGGATGAACTAAAGCCTTTAACCAGGCAGTGAAAGGCTTTGACTGCTTAAAAAGGATTTATCAGTACATGATAGAGGCTGAAGAATTACCACAAAATCCTGGCAAGAATAATATAAAACACAGCAGGGGGAAAACAGAAATGAGTTTTATATGTTTTTTAATTAATGCAAATTTTCATGTTGCTTCATTTTCTTTCATTATATGGTTTAGGATTAAAGAAAGAAACAAGCCATCACTTGACTGCTTATTGCAAGACATCTCTGGCCTTGACTGATAATAAAAAGGAGTGAATGGTATGAAGCCTAAGGAACAAGGCTCAATCACTCCCAGCAATTACTGTGTCTTATTGATAACTTGCAGCTCTATCCTGCAAATGCCATCTCTGGAACAAAGCCTGTCACAGATCAGACTGAATCCATTAAAAAGCTTTGATTAACATGTCCCTAGGGTGTGCTGGGGAAACTTTTTACACCAAATGACAGCCTATTGCTACTGCTTCTGAATTGTCCTCTTGCAATACTCTTGTGTTTTAATCTAGTGCAGAGTTTAAATTAAAAAACAGCAATGACTTTGTGTGACCTAAATACGAGCTGCTTTTATTCATTGTGGGATTTATCAACTGCTTGCAGATTAAGTGTTCAGAGAAGCAACAATTAACCTTACTGTGTGTTAGCTAATATTAATTATATATCTCCCGTGCTTTCGTGTGCTAGTATACATGTGCCCAGAGAAAGGGTCATATTTAATGTGCTCTGTTTAGTGGACAAGAAGCTTTGTACTTGTCTCCCCTTGAAAACAAAGTATTTGTATTTGACAAGCATAACACCAACAATGTTGGCTTTCTTTAACAGGAGCTGACATTGATGTGTAAATGAATTTCAGGCCTTTTAAAACAGACACACAAAAGCTCCATCTTTCTGGGCTTCAGATTTCAAGAGGGCAAGGAATTGCCTTCCGCACACCCAATCATTTTCCCATCATCCACTGGGGAAAACAGCTCTTATCTATTGTGGGTATTATTTTTTTTTACCTAGCAGTCCGTTGTAAGACATATGTTGAATGGTATGTGTCAAGACCAGCAGGAAATAATACGTTACGAACAAAAAAAATTGTTTCCTTTATGCTCCATAAAAATACATATTTAAAAACACCTGCAGGTATAAGAAACCCTTGCCAGAAGTCTGACGTGATGTGCTAGAATCTAGGGAAGATGCAAAAAAAGAAAACCTGGTCCTGTTCACGTTCAGGTCAATGTTAAAATCACATTAAACCAACGTTGAGAAAGAGCTAAATCCACAGAGAATCAAGCGTCAAAATGCTGAGCCATTTGACACAGTGGTCATTTGTTTAGTGCCAATTCAAATTTCCCGTGTTCTGAATCTTTAATGAGGGCTGGTGCTCTTAAGCAGTACCTGGGCTCAGGTTCACAAAGACCAGAGGGGAGCAACTGGGCTAAACGGGGAGAGCAGCTGGGAAGTGCCACAGCCCTTGCCATTCTTCTGGGCACAGCTTGTGTCTGATGTGGCTGAGAGGAAGCAGGGAGGCAGGCAGGAGCTTAGTGAGCACTGTGGCAGCTCTCTGCCAAGCAATATTCTCCCTGGGAAAGAGGGAGGAAGGAAGACAGAGATATTCATCGCTTCGATTCTTTTGAACATCCGACCCTATATTCAGAACTGCATTACAAAATGAAATGGTGTATAAGGTATCTCTGCTTACTAGTGAAGTGCTTACTGACTGCACTGGGATCACAACAGAGAGGAGCCAGCTAGATTCTGTACCTTTAAAAAAGCTAAAGAGCAATAATCCTCTATGCATCAGCATTTACATCTGAAGGCAATGGTGGGGAAATAAATTTCCTCCATCCTATCTTCCCTTCAGGTAATGCTGGTAGCAATATTCATGGGAACAGCACCTTCTTCTAGCTTTTCATTGCTTATAACATCACTTTTCCACATTCCAAAAGGGATTAATTTTCCAAGAATTAAGACAGTCAGCACAAAGACATAGCTACCTGTCCCTAGGGTTCCTTTGAATGTCTCTGTGTTAACAGTTATGTATTTCTGAAGTATGTGCATGCAGATGTTAACTTAAAGTGTGTTTTACACTGTTCAGGAGTTGACATTATAAATCTAACAAAAGACAGAGCAGCAACAGAGATATTTAGCTGCTGAGAACAAGTTTGAATAAATATTCAGGGCTCTCAGAAAATAGGTGCTATTGCTGTCACTAATTTGTGCTATTCATATAAAATGATAGGAACATATATTTTACCACCCCTGACAATGTTATTTGTTGACTTTGTAGATTTGCCATCTACATCTTCTTGACAACAATCTAAAGCCTTTCTATACAGGGTAATTTTGACTACAAATGTGCTTTCAGTGCCTCTATTACCTTCCCTTTAGCAGGTGTAGCACGTTATTGCTTGATATTACACTCCCTTTTAGAAGCCTGGCTCCAAGCCTCCTTTGTTTCAACCCAGATGCCAGCTTCTATTTAACTATTCATTAAAAAAAATAAGGAACACCCCACCTCCAACCATCTGGAGTAGAACTGATAGGGGAGGAGACTCATTTCTGCACCTTTTTTAGCTGTCTTAAGGTGAAAGGATTTGTCAAATCCATTAATGACCTATCTTAGATCTAATAGACAGTTCACATTCAAAAAGGCTTGTTCAGAATCTGGTTCAAACAAAGGCAACAGAAGCAAGGAAGAACATGCACAAGGGGCAGAATGGTTTGGGAAATATAAATCTCCCCAATTATAATTCAAACAAAAACAAGTGAGAAACCATACTCTGCTGAGGCACTATTGGCCAAGCATCTCGGCTTTGCATTCATGCATAATTAAGCTTTAGACAGCTGCAGGCTTCTCCAGTGTGACAGGGAACAGGATATCACAATACAAAGTAAGATACATATTAGTGCCTAAAAAAAGATGGGTTTATATTTAGATACAGCACGAAAACAAAACAAACAAACAAAGAAAAACCTTCTGCAAAAAAAACCAAAAAACAACCAACCAAACAACCCAAACAACCCAAACCATAAAAAACATCAGCAAAATGAGATTCACAGAATTCCCCTCTTGCCCTCAGTGTGTTGTGTATAATTTTTCAGAGTGAATTAGTTCAAAACAAGCAAGAACATTAAACAAGTTTTTGGCACACTGTTTTTGCAACGGCAGTGATACTTTAAGAATCCACACCTATCTTTTAGGATATCGTGACATCCAAGGAGATTAAATATGCAAGAAAGATAAAGTCTTTCAGTGGGATTTTTAACCAAGCCCTGCCTTGCTTACAGGCAGTGGTCTCTTTCTCTATTACAAATCACATTTGGCATAAAGGCTGAGGAGGCGGTGTATTGTGATGCCAACCACTGACAGACCACTGTTAGTAGTAGCCCCAGCTGTGATGATCTCTGTGATGATCTCAGAAAATATTGTTAGCTGTAGAGAATTTGGCCATCTTTTTATTTTTATCTTCCTTTGAGACTGTTCTGGTTGAGAAAAACTGCAGTTTTGTGTCCTGCTAACTGTGTTAAGCCTCTGCTAAAAAAAATGTCTGCTTTCTAAGCTGAGTGTAAATCTTGGTTATAACGTGACTGAGAATAGGTTGCTACTAAAAACAAAGAAATACTTTCCATTATACAGGCTTAGTATTTTTGTAAAGATATCATTTGTCTCTTAGACATGGGATCAAAGTTTCTTCTTGGAAAATTTTAATATAATTAATCACACATGGATGGGAAATGTAAAATCATAATAGCCTGGGGACAGGACAAGCACAAGTCAGTTTGCACTCAGTTCACCCTTCTGAATGAAACTATGTAAATGCAAAACAACAATGTAAAGATCTTTATTTCTGTAGAAGGCAACATAAACAGTTTTATTAGCTTTTCAAGGAAACCCAAATAAAGATTCTACTCCTGAGTGAAAACAAAGCAGAAGTGAACACAGCAGGCTGTAAGAACTACATATCTCTTACCTAAAAGATGGCAAATGACTAAGGCTAATGCAGAATTTGTTGAATTTGATACCTAGAGAAATCTGGGTTGCTGTCAATGACAGTAAGTTTGAATGTTTTTTTTTAACCTTAGTTAAAGGAAACTGACAAGATTCACCCTCTGTGTCTGAGATACATATTTCTTCTTTTTTCACAGTATGAGCTTCCACAGAGTCATGAAGATGTGACTTCTTTTTTGCTGGTATACACCGAATAAAATATTATAGGGATGTGTTTTTGTTTTCTTATCCAGTCTTCTTTTTGAACTTATCATGAGAATGATGATCTAAAATAGCCAAGACAACAACAGCACAGGGTGAAGTTAAGGTTAATTGCATTTGTACTTATGATAATTATTTTATCAGTTCTGCTGATGGTGGTCAGTCATGATTCCTCTTTGTTTCATCTTTGTCCTTTTAGTACATGATTTTCTGAGGTACTCGTTTTCCATCTGACTTTAACTGAAACAGAGAGCTTTGGAATTTTCTGCATTTTTACATTCTTGATTATTTGACCATGTTGGATCCTCATTTTCTGTGAGGTAAAAGAACCATAATTTCCAAATAACCTTCTGCAGAACTATGGAATTAGAATGCTCTTTGTTATAGGAGTTGTAATACACCATGACTAAACTATTTAAATACTTAGAGTAATTTCTTGGGTGTTAAATTATATTCACAGTGGTTTCTCTGTGTGTGCATGTCTATGTGACAAAGTGAGAACTGACAAAGCTACTACAGGTATGTAGAAGGAAGCCTAAAATTCAGCAATTAATCATTTTTCCACCACAAGGGAAGTGCTGTTAACTTTTGATCTCATATTAATGTAAATCTGTTATAACTTTGCAGAAGTCATCTAGAATAACTAAATAACTAAAATCAATAAAAATATTCCAGACACACATACTTACACCTGAGACAACACCTCTGTTCAGCTTGTTCAGGCTGTCTAGCAGCACTCGGAGGGCATTTTTAGCAATGCTGTTGGGTTGCCAGCCTGCCTGTAGAAATGTATGGAGTTGTTTACTTCAGCTTTTCATTTATCCCTGTGGTACTCTGCTACCATATTTTTCCTGCCCATCTAGGTCACCTTAAGTGGCAGGCCTGCTCTCCAGACACTCACGCTGTCACCACCATGATGTCCTCCAAACCTGCTGAGGGTCTATTTCATCCACTGGCTGGACTGTTGGTAAAGTTGCTGAACACTTTCCGTGACAGTTCTAAGCCCAAAGTGTGTCACTCATGACTGACTGATGGGTTGGCTTCAAACTGTTGACACCTATCCTGGGAATCCAATTGTCCAAAGAATTTTTTCTCTCACTTTGCGTTCCAGTCAGCATCTTCTCTTTCATGTTCACTATTTGCCTGGAGATTGATATCAGAGTGACCTGTTCATACTTCCAGATCCTCCTTGCCTTTACTGAAGAAGTGCCGAACATTTGTCTTCCTCCAGTCTTTGAGGGCGTCTCCCAGTTTCCACATTTCAAAAAGTGCAAGCTAACAATGTCATCATACAGCTCTTACAGAATCCTTAAACATATGCCATCTGGGCTGTGAAACTATTCATATTCAAATTCCTGTGGCAGTCTCTAACACACTTCTCCTCCATTGCTGCTAGCACCTCTCACCTCAAAGTCTGCTGCCATGCACTGAGGATTCGGAAGCCTGGGAGCGGGCATTGTGAATATGACTGGGGTAAATAAGGCAGTTCTTCAATACAAATAGCTGCTTCTTCACACCTTTTTTTTTTTTTTAATGTAAATATGCATTTCTTCTAGTCAAATGAGGAAAGGCAAGTTTTCTCGTAGCTACATCTGATTTTCTAAATCAACTAAATATTCAACTGAATACTTCAGGAATATAGCGAAGTCCATTATACAGGCACATTTAAATGAAGATATTTCTGTGGGAACTGGGCTCTGCTTTGGCAAAATACTGAAGGGAGATAGGATCACTTGTATTAGCTCTACTTGTGTGTTAAAATCTATGTGTGGCTGAGCTGAATAGACCTACACAGGTGAATTTGTTTCAAATATAAGGTAATTAACAAGAAGATAAACTACCCAGATCAATAGTTCTCATCTAAACGGCACGTATGCTGTTCATTTGATCATTATTTATTTCATTGCCTTCACAGACAGCAAAGCACAAATATGTAAGACATTACACTTGAGCAGTTGCCACAGCGCTTTATTTCTTCCGGGCATTTCTTCTCTCATCTTCTACTGGACAGAGCTAACCAAATGCTATCTATGCCTGAACCTATACATTCTGAACCAGCACAGTCTGCTAGATAGAAGTGGTCATAATTGTCTTGCTCATGTTACTATGTTAGATCAACAGGAAACTAGACCCTTAACAAGATTACCTCCAGATGCACAGCTCAGTCAGGAACTATTCACCTCAAGTTATGATTAAATCCCCTAGAGAACAAATTTATGAAGCAGTAATCCCTGTACTTCTGCTGACAGTCTCTTCTTTTGCTGCCTCAATATTTTCATGCAGCATTTATCTTGTTATAAAACAACAACAAAAAAGATAGAAAACTCATTTGCCTCCACACTTATTTCTTATTTTGTTGTGGGTTCAAATATCTTAAAATTAATGGCATAGATTAGAGATTTCTCATTCTGAACATGGCAGATCTTTCTATTTCTCCCATAAAGAAGGCATTTTCAGTCACTGCATGTGATCAAGAAATGTTACTGTTAGGTGCCAAGTAACATATTGAAGATGATAAATAGCATTAATCTTACTTAAGATAGCTATATAAAATTCATTAACTGTAGTCAGGTAGCAAAAGCACAACAATTATTTTGAACAAAATCAGAACCACATTGTCCAAAGGATTCTCCAGATACTGATGAAGCACATAACTGAGGGCAGTCCCATATCGTGGAGCTGCTTTTCTCTGCGGGTCTTGGAGAGAAGAAGTAAGATAAGGAAATCTTGAGCTGTGTCAGAGACACACCCATGAAAGCAAAAGTCCAGGAGGAGATACCTTTGGACAGGATGTCAGCCGCATCCTGTTATTGGACTTCTCATATATTAAAGGAAGCAAGACTAGATATAGTCTGTAAATAGAATAGATTACAAAGAGATATGTAACTCTCACATGAAGTTTTCCTCTTACAGAAATAGATTTCCAAGTTCAGACCTCGCAAAGTGTTAGACATATAATATAGACAAAACCCCCTCCTGTGACTCTTTTCCTGTTTTCTTTCACTCATAAAGGAGAATAGAGCCTTCTTTTGCTGGCAATGGATATATTTAAACATTGCAACCTTTATGGGTTCATGTATGCATGTGAGAAAAGTTGTTTATATATATCATCTGGTGAATAATTAATGACTTACTGATATAATTATTTACTATTATTTATGCTTCTATTATTCAGGAAGTCCCTAGGCTGCAAAATGTTGGAGGATGGGAAAGTAATCTAGGAACACAATATATGTTTGTACTTTCTTCACAGATCCCCTACTGAAGGCAGTATCCTGGTAGAGACAGCTACATGAGGGCAGTTAACATGAATTCTCTTGTACGCCTGCTCCCATGTGAGGACTTGACTTTCTCTTTTCCTCAGATGAAGTTCAGTGATATAGAATCAACAAATGTGACTGTTTTGAGGCTAAAATAAGCAGCACTGCTCATGACCACCCAAGCACACTGATTAAATTAAAGGCTTTTGGAACAGTTTAATGCAGTGTTTTTGTTATGTGTTTTCTTGTGCATAATGATAAGACTTCTTGCAGTAGTGATCACTATGCAAATAACTTCTTTTTTTTTATCACTTTGATGAGTACTTTTTTATACTTTCTGGAAATTTCCATGTGGAGGTTGCACTCAGAGAGTGTTTCTGACTATTTCATTTACGGAATCTTCTGAGGTGCTTTGTGTCCCAAACACAAAATCTCTGTCAGATGGTGAAGGAAGCCTTCAAAGACTATTTTCTGCAGATATAGAATGAGCAGATTGTTCTCTTCATTGGATGTGGACCTTTTCACAGCCTTCATAGGCATCTCTAGCTCTTATGAAAGTGATAAAAAAGGGATGATCAAGAGTCGCTTGCTATTTTGGATTAATTTTCCTAAGCACAGAGCACATATGCTCAGTAGAAAACATTAATGTGGTAGTAAATAGTTAACTGATATAATTTTAACTGCAAATGACTGGCCAGTGTTGCACACACCACATCATAATCAGCATTTGAGAGCAGCATTCTCTTGTAGAGAAGGACTTGAGATTGTTGAGGGACAAGAAGCTCTACACGACCCAGCCATGTGCACTCACAGCCCAGAAAACCAAACATGTCCAGGGCTGCATCCAAAGCAGCGTGGTCAGGAGGGAAGGGAGGGGATTCTGCCCCTCTGCTCTGCTCTGCTCTCCTGGAACAGACCCCTCCTGGAACATTGCAACCAGCTCTGGGTCCCCAGTGTGAGAAGGATATGGACCTGCTGGAAGGAATCCAGAGCAGAACCATGAAGATGATCACAGGTCTGGAGCATCTCCTATGAAAAAGGGTTGAGAGAGTTGGGGTTGTGCAGCACAGAGAAGAAAAGACTTTGGGGATACCTTATAGCACCTTCAGGCACCTAAAGGCGGCCTACAGGAGAGCTGAAGGGGGTGTTTTCACAAGGAGATATAGTGATAGAACAAAGGAGTTTACAGGGAGGTAGGGTAGATTTAGACTAGATATTGAAATGAAATTCTTTACTGTGAAGTTGATGAAGAGGTTGTCCAGAGAAGCTGTGGATTTCACAGCCCTGCAAGAGCTCGAGGCCAGACTGGGTAGAGCCCTGAGCAACCTGGTCATGTGCAAGGTGTCCCTGACCATGGCAGGAGGGTTGGAAATAGATTATTTTTTAGGGTGACTTCCGACTCATAGAATCTGTGATTCTATCACCAGGTCAAATGACTATCTGAATCCACAGTGAAAAGAAGTGCTCAGTGTAACTGGAACTGCTTCTATTTGTACACAGATGATGCTTATTTGCACAGAATATGTGGAATTTTATATCTGTTTGGTTTTTTTATTCCCTGTACTCTACATGTAATAAAATTATTTTGTCTATCAAACCAAAATGAGAGTTACAGTGTGATCCTCATCTTGTGCTCTTCTTTCACATTATTTATTTCATAGACTTTTTCAATAAAGTACCAGAAAATAGTAAAGGATTTAATCCTTCCATAGTAAAACCAATCTATTTTGAACCAAAATAAATTTCTCTTGTAAGACATTTAACATTTATAAATCTTAAGGAAAAAAAAACCAACCTAGGTGGAAAACTTCATTTCTAGAAGTAGTTCAAATTAGTTTTTATGCAGTACATATTTTCCATTTACAGATAATTAATGAAAATATTTTAAAGTCCTAATAACTGAAAAAAAACCTGAAAAAAATTGAAGAAAGGACACAGGTTGATCTGATTCCATATCTCAGCAATTCAATTATTACAACCACTGAGTTCATTAAGAGAGATTAAAGACTGAACAGAAATACAAGGGTAAAGATGTGATTTTTATACATTTGATCATACCACAGCTTTTAATAACTTTATGACTTTATCACAGAATGTTGTGTTTTCCACCCAGTTATGTTGTTTTCCAGAAGACAATCTAAATCCTCTTGGAACCATTCCCATTTCCTGGATTACAGCATCTTTTTTGTGAGTTAATTTAATGTGCTCTGCTGAATTTCTGGGATGATACACGAAGATAGGGTGGAGATGATGTGATTCTTTCTTCCTGAAGAAGTCCAGCTCAGGAAATATGTTCCTATGGTCCTCTGAGTTGTATTTCTGTTATCAGGAATAGTAATCTTGGAGTTAGGCCAAAACTATCCACCACATGTTATAGATTAAAATAAATTTATAGGAATTTCCTCTTGCAATACTCATTTCCACTTTAAAAACACTTCAAAACATATAATGAGAGGGGCCTTTTGGAAAATGGATTTTGGCTGCAAAGACACTTCCTTACTTTAAGTTCTAAAGGCAAGAAAATCCATAAATGACAAGTTTTTCTCAACACCATGTCACAGAAGGTATATCACTCTAGCAAAACTCCACAAAGATAGAGCTTGTTGGAAACCAACAACCCTAATTAACACAAACTTGAAGTAATACTAAAAAGAGAATGTCAAATTATTACTGAAAAAGAAGTGGAACTTCTGTTGATATTAAGGGGACCTTTTGCATGCATATTTGACTGTCACTTTTAGTCAACAGAGTCATGGCCCTGTTAATCCTACTGGTGAGGTTTAAGAAGGTTCCCAACTAATCATTTAATCATTACTGCAATTAGACTTGTAAGACTGATTGGCACATCAGTTAACAACAGTGATGAAAGAGCCTTTGCCTTCAAACGAACTGCAAATTGGTGACTCTTAAGGATTAAGTTCTATATACCCCCCTTTCACCTCATGCCAATATTAAATCTAAGGATTTTTTTTCTGAAATTAAACTATGACATGAAGTTACAGGCTGAGCTAGAGCATTGTGTCTATGCTTAAGGTTCCTGGTCTCAGAATGTTGAAGTGAAACCAGAATACAGCCCAAATACAATTCATTCTTATTACTCAAAAAGTATGATTCCATACTTCCTGTCTACATAAAATATGATGAGACTATAGAGGGAGTACAAGCTGTGTGTGGCACACACATCTGATTGCTTACACATTTCTCTTGGTGATTGTGCAAATGCTTGAAAATATGTATGCTGTTTAAGCATTTGCACGTCTTTGCTTAAGCCATTGCACAGCTCTCAGAAGGTAGCAGAGTATCATGTATTATATAAAAAAAAACAAAAAAGAGTTCCGGCCGGACCGCCGATGATGGTCCGGCGCAAGGTACGTCCGGCTGAAGGGAGCTCCCTGAGGAGTCTCAACCTCCAGCAGCCCAAGTGTCCTCGAATTGCCTAACACTCGTCCTGAGGTGGCAACGACAAGGGAATCCAGGGATTCCCTGGGAGCCAGAGGGACTCAGGGAGTCACAAGTGGGTTCTTTCAGTCCACCTGAAGACCTTGAGTGGGTGGAGAAAGGATAGGAGAGGCTCTTATGTAGGTATGCTAAGGAACATTTATTTCCAGAGCGGGAGCCCAGGGACAAGAGCCCCGAACAGCCCCGAACGTGACCTTTATATGGCAACAACAACCAATAAACTTGGGCTGAGAGGGAGGATTTAGGGAGGGATCAGGGAAATACAGCCAGTGAGGGGCGGAGGGGGGAGGAGTTGGGAGCAGACAACAAACCATCAACCGTACAAGGTAGAACTTTCCAGAAACCAACAATAAACTGACATTTAAGCAAACCAATAACAAATAAGGTGGGCTTGGTCACCCTTGGGTCTAGACCACTGTTTCCTCCATGGAGGGGGGAAGCCCTCCGTCTTCAGGGCTGATCCACCACAGGTCCTGATTCTTGGGTGGCCTTCGGTCCTCGTCCCCTAGGGTAACCACCCCTACAATGTATCATGTATTATAATGTATCAGCAGCATTAATAAAGATTCTACTTCAGAACCCAACATCTTTCAGTGAAAATTTCTGTAGTTACCCCATGCTGCCCTCAGAACTTGTCTTAATTTCTCAAACAGAGTATGCAGTATTATTTTCATTAACCCCGTCCATATAGCTAATGTTAGCAACAGCTTTATATTTAGGTGGCAATTGTGCTTTATTGAGATTCACATTAAATGTTCCTTTTGCCAAGAGTGAGAACATGATTGGTTATATTCCATTAATTCTCCTAACTCCCTAACAATTAATTCTGAAGGCTTCTTGATTCCATTTACATCAGATGCATTTCTCATCACAGACCACACAATTTCTTCTCTCCTGTTGTCAGAGGTGCCAGTGTGCAGTACCAGCACACTATGCCTCCAACACACATCAGGAATTTGGGAAGGGCAAAGTTTGTGCTTCTCTGTTTGCCCTTGCAGGTTTAGTTGGATGAACAATAAATTGAGGTTCACTGTCAAAGGCCACATAGGCCTAGCTATGACACAACGCTTTTGGAAGCAGATAACCTTTCATAGCCTTCATTTTGGAAAGAAGGAGAAGAAGAATACAGCTGTCAATAGAGATAAAGCAAGAAGCAGGCAATCTGAATCACAACAGCCCTCTGCAAACATAGGGACTGTGATTAATTCCTGTGTTTGGGCAACACAAAAAATTTGGATTGGTAGAAAAGCTAGTTTGCAAAATTTTCATTTTATGACAGTCTTTGATGTTGACATTACAGAGGACTCCAGGCCTTCTTACCTTTCACATCCACACAGGATCTTGTAGAGAGCTTGTGTGGCTGAGCTGTACCAATAATCTCAGAAACATTATTGGTAGAGATCAAGCCCAAGCTCAAGATCTGAACAGAAGTTTTAAGTTAGGTGTGGGGGCAGCCATCTCATTTAACATCTTGTAGGGATCTATAGCTGAAGTAGTTACCCATACACTCTAGGAAATTAGTTAAGGGAAAGAGTAATTTCTAAGGCCTTCTTAATCTAATGCTAATGAAGATTAAAATCCCCAAAGTGAGTATCCACAAGGACCATTTCTCTCCTATGCTTACAGGAGAGGTCTAGGGGACACATTTGGATACATTTGCACTAGGGAAGTTGCAAGAAGCTGAATGGTGTTTCCAGGTACTATGACTAAAAGGCACCAATAATGAGAAATCAGGTTTCCTGAGGTATCCATGTGGGCACCAGTGGCACAGTCAATGAAAAATTTGTTTGATTACCTTGAAAGATGGGAGGCAACTTGGGATAAGCCCAAAGTGTCATGAGGGGTGATCCATATCTGAAAGAAACCCTCCACATGCTGTTTTTCTTCACCATGAAAATTGCTTATTGTTTTTATGCTATGTCAGGATCTTGCTACTAAGGTTCCAACAAATTTTCAGAGGGTTATGTGTTGCACTCTTTCCTCTTATGATGTTTTATGAAGGAAAACCACTATTTTCCCCACAGAACAGTGGTCACAGCCTTTTCACACATATTAATGACCCCTTTGGGGTTTTTTTCAGAAGAAAGGGAGTATTTTTCTTTTGTATATTGCCACAACAGATGTGACAAAAAAGATTTAATATCAATGGGCAAATTCATTACTGCTGTAATGTACTGAAGTTCATATTACTAACAGGATTAATGTAACAATTACAACTGAGAGAATTTGCCACTGAGATTTATCTTCAGTCTTCATAGAGGCACAGTAATAATTGTCATTGTTTCTGGAAAGCAATTACTATTTTCAAAAAACAAAACAAGCTTGCACAGGCCGTCAGAAGTCATCATTCCTTGCCACAGAAAAAAAAATAAAAAAAGTCTGAGATTTCACTGAGTATCAATGAAATGATATGTAGGTTGCCCCTGGCCCAAGACAGACACTGCAGTTAAAATTCTGACTAAGCAGAGGAGAAATGTGAAAAAAAAGTTAAAAAAAATTAATACCCAAGATATGATGGTTGCAATAAAGGTAAAAAAACCAGGAACTTCCATGATAGGAAGATGATTTGCACAAAAACCTCCCAACAAATAAGTTAACATCAGAAACATGTTAGGAAGTTCTTGGGCTTTGTTCTTGGTTTCAAAACCCAAGTTGCTATAAAATCAAGATTTTATTGAAAGTTAGTTAAACAGCACCATCTTCCTAAGTAAATATTTAACTCCTGACAGAAGGTTTAATGAAGGCTAGTGGGATTAGCTTAAGAAAATACCCATGATTGGAGTGATTATTACAATTAAACCCATTCATGTCAGAATTCTATGGTTCTATTAGATAGTTTTACCAAAGCTAGTGGGATTAACACAAAAGCAATGCCGAAATTTGAGGTCATTATTGCAATTAGAGTTGTACATGTCAATATTTCATGGTTTTATTAGAGAATGATTAATGTTTTTATGCTGGAGCAGGGAGTTTATTGTCTGCTCTAGGCCACATGTCATCAAATCAAAATTTAACTGTAATGTAATAATATTCCCCTAATTGTTGCAATCAGTTATACTAAAGCAGCTCTTAACACACCAAAATATGGAAAGGTTTGTTTTCAGTTGTACCAAGCCACAGGTTCTGATATTTCTGGAAATATGTTAAATAGAGAGACTAGCTAGCAAGGTTAGACTTTAATGTGAGTCACACAAAGATAAAATGGAATGAACACACACTCATATTACCACCAATAATTGTTGATGCTGCCAGGTCAGTGTCACACAGCTGTAGAACAGACTGATTTCTAAAGACCTTTAGTGGTGATAATGAATTACTATTACCTTTGGGTTTATGGGGGTATTTTTGCATGTGTTTGTTGTTTTTCATTTTTGGGGGGTTTTTTAAAATTATTTTTTAAAAATACTTTGCAAAGCAGTGTATTGATCAGGCAACAAATGATGATGTGCCAGATTAATCAAGATACCTGAATTCATGTGATGGGATATAACTTGGCATTGTTTCTTACTATGAAAGCCAAAAAGTGCAGAATATGTTGTATAGTAATGGAAATGAAAAAGACTGGCTTTTCTGGATTTCTGAAAGACAGAATCCATCACTGTCTGCTCTATTTTTTAATAAAGCACTCTCCACTTCATGCTTCCCAAAATCTATTCATTCAGATTTGGTACTGGAAGAATTGTGCCAATCTTGAAAAGTACGAAAATTGAAGTCTGCTTTTTAAAGTGGTGGTTTTAATTCTTCTCCCCAAAAAACTGTAGTGAAATCTTTAAAAAAATACAACTCACTGCAGATTCCCTATGTTCAAAACTCACAAACTAAACTCCCATGAAAATTATGACTGGCTCAGAATAACCATTTTTAGAAATATTAAAAATATGTTTATTTTTATTCTTTCCTGCTTTCCAATTGTTGAAGCTCCTGTGTATTGCCATACCCTTTAAATGTAAATGCTGTATGATTAAGTGTTCCCATTTCCTCTGCCATACTAATTGCACATGGCAAAATATGATTTGGGTTTTAGGCTGCACATTAATTCCCTGGTGAAAAACTGTTGGATTTCTGCCTGTGCTATGCATCAGAACATGTTCTTAATCAGGTCTACTCCATTCAGGCCTCTCTGTCAAGATAAAAAATTCTGCTTCTTATATTACCTTTAATCTCCTTTCTCCTGCCTTCTTTGAACTACTATACTCTTCATCACACCTTATGCATGCTCACACTGGCTTAACTCTCTCCCTTGGACTGAGTTTTATTCATGAAGCTACATTTCTTCAGGCACCTTTTGGCCCACACAATCCACTTCCCAGGCAGTCCTTGTATGGTCAATGTTCCCTGTCAATGCCAGCTACCCATGTCTTGCTTATCCCTTTAGCACACTTCATGTCCTGAGCTCTGACATTCACAGTACCACTTCACTCTCACTTCCCTTGGAGGTGCTGATGGGTTTTCATACCTCCCACACCAAGATGCCTTTTCTATTTCCTAACATCATTGTGCTTCCTTGATTGCCTTCCCTCCATTTGCTCTCTTTTGGTCTCCTTATTTGCCCTTTCACACCCTGAGTGCCATAAGCCTCTCTTCTCTGCTTCACACTGTCTTTCTCCTCATGAGTGTCTATTCTCCAAATGAGCAGGTCCCTGAGCAGCAGTAGGCAGAGTTTTGTCACATTGGCAGAGCCAGCACTGCCAAGGCACAGGACTTTTAATAAAGAGATTTAATGATAATTAATGTGGTTCCTTTAAAATGTGGGTCCAGGAAATAACTGACTATATGACACACCTCTGCCCTTGTTTTATTCTCTCTTTTTCTTTTTTTAATAGTCTCAGAGCTTCAGCCAAATTAGGGGGTATACAAACCCATGGTACCCTGCAGGGTTAAGGTCCAGAAGCCAAATAAAAATTGTGCAACACCGATTTTTGTTCTTAATCTATAACTCTTGTGAGTATTTTGAGGATGAGCCACAGTCTGTAAAAGTTCAGGCTAGCAACAACAGAAGGTATACAGCATATGACAGGTAGCCTGAAAATTCTTGGAACCAGCAATCTGCTTGGAACCAGTGCTCCAATCTAAAGGGATCTACAGCTGCAATATTTGCACAGCTTGCTGAAGTTGTCTCATCATTCTGTGTTAGACCAGTTAGCCTTGTTACTTCAGAGATATAAATCTGTTAATTTCTGTCCCTTTCACTTTTCCTTTTTCTTGAGTAGGTAAAGACATTTCTTATGGAAAGGGAGAAAGTCTTTTGGCTCTGCTTTTTGCTGCTCTTTACATAAGTGATCACACACACTATATGAATATCCTTACTTTCTACATTTTTGTGATCTAGTTTGAAAATTCCTGAAGTGTGAAAGTGGAATGTTACATTTGAACAAGGAGCTGTTTCTACAAGGTCACTTTCTCTTTTGGGTATGTTGAATTTTCTTGCAGAAGTCATCTCTAGTAGTTTAACTACACAGAAGTATTGTACTATCTTTTCCTTTATAATGTGATTAGAAATAATTAATTCAGTTTTGACAGCATAAACCTCTGCCTGCATGTTTACATGCTCCTAAATTGTCTGAAGAGATTATTGTTTCAGCTTGAACTACTTCTGAATGGTACAAATTTAAGTGACATTTATTATGTGGACAGAAAGGACAGCTACATACAACATGGATGCAGTTCATGGCTTATGTCATAGTGGACACAATTATCTGAAACAGTAAAAAATAAGATGACTTATATGTCATGGAAACCATTAGGAAATGTCTTCTTCATGGAGTTAACAGTAGGCATGTCAGAGTTTGGAATTTGGAATGTGCTACGAAGAGGCAAAATAAAAACAATCAGTAAGCACCACATTGCAGGAATTCATACTTCATATCAAGTTCAGCTGTAGTTGCCCACAAGTCAGCTGTGTGCCAGTCATCTAATAAGTAACAGCCCAATTTGGAAGAAGACAAATTTAGAAGGTTCCAAAATAGGTTGGAATATGGCTGAGAGACCAGCTGTAGATTATGGGCCTGGTTAAAGCAGTCCTAGAATATCACAGTAGTTTTCTACTTGTGCCTGAGGTGTTACTGTCACAGCCATTACATGGATACACCTCAAATCTTCAGTGAAATAAACAGATGTCAAACTGCAAAGCTCCAGTGACTATAAGCTTAAACAGGCACTGCAGAATGAGCATGGATCTGCTGAGGTGTCACCATGTTTTCTGGACCTCTGGGTCTGCTGAAGGATTAGTGGTGTGAAGCAGGACAGTTTTAATATATGCTTATAGGTAATGCCAGTAATTTCTTAGGTCTCTGCCAGATCTTACAAGAAGCAATGTATGGGACAAATACATAAAACCAAAATAATTGCATTTCTATTGGATTAATTTCTTAGTTCATAGAAGCCATTTTATCGAGATAAGTTTTATAAATATCTTCAACAGTAGTGGTAAATGGTAGTGAGTTGCTTTGCTGTCATTCTGCACACAACTCTGTACAGTTGCTAGATCACCCGCCTAGCTCCTAGCAATCTATCTGCTGTCATGTATGGCTATAATTAATTGTGGGTCAAAACTGGGGCTAGTTCTCAAACTCAAGCAGTTAATGTTCTTGTCTTCATTATGCCAATTTGTCTAACCAAAGCAGTTAATACATCTCAGTAAATGGAGAAAAAAAAAATCAAAGAGAAGCAACTCCTGCTGACAAACTGACATCTGTCAAACGTAATTTCTAGTAATATGTTACCTCATCCTTTGGGAATATTTTTAGTCTTGCTATTTTTAACTCAGAACTTCTGAGTTCTTTTTCCTTCCTTAGCAGTTCACAGATAGCATGTTGCTAATATTGGTTTAAATTAAAAATATTATATTTTATAATACAACTATGAAAATTTGAATATGTTAAACAGATAATTTATGGACTGCTGCCTGTTTTTCAGGGCATCGCAAGGAATTTTCTTGGGAAAAAGAGTTACATATTTTCAAAACTACTAGTGAACCTTCATCTCTGCTGGACCAGACTGTTGATACTGTTCAAGTGAAAAAAAAATTAATATAACTTCCTATAAGTTTACATGTCATCATTGTAAAAAGGCAGAGGGTTTGACAAATTCTCATCATACAGACACTTTCAGACTTTTGGTTTGAATCTCAGTGTAAGTACAAGTTACAGGCTTTAGGCCATCTGGTTATAGATCATGAATTTCATCACTGCGTTTGTTCACCTAAAAGGAAAAAAACCAAACCAAACCAAAACCATTTAATATTTATTTTATTTTAAAATGTCATACTCAAACAGTGGTATGCTATGAAACATTGTGACAGATAGATGGATCTCATGAAATAATCTTTGATCTTTGTACTTTTTTTGCTCTCTTTGTTCTTCCTGTACATGTCAAAAGTAAACAATAGAAAACCTTTTCTCTGTCATCTTGCTTCTCAATAGATTAAGATAGAAAGTGGAATAAGTGCAAAATATAAATATTATGGCATTATTAAAATAACTTTTCCTCGACATTTGATTTCATTCAGTCTGTATTTTATTTTCATAAGCACAAATATTGTACTACATTTAGCATTTGGATAAAAATACATGAAAAATGTCCAAAACATAGAGAAAAGAATATGCCTCAAACTGGCCAAACCTCAAACAAACACCTCACAAATTAGGACATTTTTCTGTAAATTTTACTGAATTCACCGAACTTCTTGCATTTAGGTAAAGTTTAGCAGTAAAAAATCCACAGGATATTAAGATCATGCATAAGGATACTGATCATAAATCTCAGGAAGGGAAGTTACTCCACATCCATCAGCAACTTCTAATGCATTTCAAAACTTGAATATATTTGTGGTTCTCTTCCTTTAGTCCATTTTTTAGCCTTCAGTTTGCTAAGCAATTAAAACCAACTAACCTAATATCAAAGTTCTTTCATTTTAGGAGAAATACATTTTATAGTTTTCATTATTAAGCTGCAGATTTTAAATATTTTGAAAGTCATTCCCACATGACAAAGACAATAGTGCAGAATGATGCAGGTCCTATACTCAGTGCCTGCTAAGACCTGACATTTCACCAAACAGCCTCTGGTGCAATGGTGCAGATGCACGACTACTGGAGTGTGTCTGAAAGCCATCACACTCATATTGAATTACAGGCACACCATAGCAGTCAGAAGATCACAGCATGGGCTGAGTGCAGGTAAAAAAATCATTTAATTTCTATTCAGTTATGTACCGCATACTCAGATTTTACCTGGCTAAATTATGCTTCAAAGCCGAAAGTTTTTTGGCTTAGTTCTATTTGAGCATAAGCTTTAATAGACAACACTGAGAGATGTAATGGGCCCTTAATGGTTACTGACCAAAGCTCTCTTGATTTACACTGTGGAAACTATAAGCTTTCTTTGAATGCACCACCAGTGAATGAAATGACAGAACTTGCTTTTGCAGCAATTCCTATAAAAACAAGACAACTCCCCCCGCCCCCCAAAATCCAACCAAACAAAAATTGTTTACCTCTTTGCTTACCAAATATTCCTTTAATTTGCAGTTTTAAACACATTTCTTGGAATTCCCACAGAATCAGGGAATCAGGCTGTTGCTGTGAAGAACCCTCATATTAATTCAGCTGTGATGTCTCTTAGACCTGCTGACAAATACCATGTTTACATCGTATATTTAAGCAAAGAAATTTTGATGGAAAAATAATTGAACCAGAAGAAACCATTACGAATTACGGAAAACTTCTTTGACTATTAGTTCCTCTTTCTGGCTAGTAAGCTCTTAAGAGCCAATTCTTATCCTTTGACATGGCAAGAGAAAATCATCCCTATCCTGGCACAGCTACTTAAAGATTTAAATATGAAAGAAAAAAGTTGCCCTGATGTGTTGCTTAATGATATCTTAAGGCTCATGAAAAAAAGAAGTACTTTACTATCACAATAGATTTAGTGCAAAAAACAGGAATTATCATTACTATGACCACTAGGAAAATATTTCCTTTTTTCTTCCTCCTTTCCTCCCACCCTTTCTGATCATATTTAGTTCCTGTCATATGTGAGTAGCTGACACTTTCCCAAATTAATCTGAGAAATGGCCTTCTTTCACAAGTGGTTTTTAAATGTGCTTCAACAAACATACTCTACTAATGTACTCATGCCACTGGCTTTAATCTTGGCAAGAACATGAAGTATACAAATGCAGTTCCCAGAAGCCACAGACATGCTTGCTACCCTGTTCTTAGAGCAAAGCTCTGGAGGGTTCAGCAGGCGCATTGCAGGCATTTTATGGCACTTAACACCACTGGTTTTCTCTCCCTGCCCACACTCTGCAGTTAAAGGAAAAAGACATCAACTCGAAATCAGACATGAGATGCTGTCCAGTTGAAAAGGTTACTGCAGCAAATGACCAATTAGTACACCCTGCTGCAGTGACTGTTTTAGGTTGAGAAAGGACTTAGACAAAATACAATAGCTGAACACACTAGCTTTGTAATCTGTTTGTCACAAGTCCTGCAGTCAGTGCTGCACAATGAATTGGCAGGGTATAACCTTCAGGGACAATGTGAAGCCTGTTCCATGCAAGAACACCAGGCTTATTCTATGTTTATGCCTACACTTGAAAAGACTGTTTCTTGTCAATGAATACCAAACCAAACTCTCAAACAAAACTTGCTGGCATAGAATTTTTCAGATGACAAAGTTCTTCGTACTACAAGTACTTTGAAGTAATACCATAAAAATCACATCACAAATCTGCATGAGTGCAGCCTTATCAAAGGGATCCATTTATCAACTTACTCAGATACTTATTGCCTGGTCTACTGCTCATTACAAACAAGGTAGCTAGGAACTGTTTTCTGTACCAAAGCCTGGTCTTACATTGTTTAAATATTTTGTTATCAAGTATTGGTTTGATAGTCTTGTATCAGTATGATCCTATCAACAGAAACGAAATCTAAAATCTCATAATAGCTATTTAGCTTTTGATACTTAAGTGGTGCTTTACTAATTCCAAAACGATCTCTGAGAGAAAGTACAAAAACAACAAAAGTCAGGAGGCAGAGGAAAATAACTAATGCAATGGAAGAGTGACCTAATGTCAGATTAAATGTGAAGAAAAAGACAGACCAGCTACTTAGGTGAGATTTACAATGGCAAAAAATTTACATGCTGGAATTTGTAGTCAATTGTTGCAAGTATTGTGTATAAAAAACGCATGTTTTCCTCACTGTAAAAGATGCTCAAAAAACCAAATATTTTCATCTGTGAGAAGCAGACACATCTGGATTTTGAGAACAGAGCAGGCAATTGTCTTGGTTTTCGAGACAAAATTTTTAGGAGGAAAACTCTGGAATGAGCACCTCCTCCCAAGGGAAGAGGGCCGCCCCCTTTCCTCCACCAAAGCGAAAAATTAAAAAAATTAATGAAAGTGGGAAAAAAACCCACCCTGAACTATTTATTNGCAATGTAGACAGAACTCTTCCTTCCACACTGCCAAAAGGACAGCTGGCAGTAAAATAAATTGTCACTTCCATAAAGAAAAGGCTTAATGGTTCAAATCTGATCACTAACTTCCTTCTCTTCACCTCCTCTTGCTCCCTGCTCCCAGCAGCCTTCTCAAACATTGAAGGAAAGGAAAGTCTTTCAAGTAAATCAAAAGGTTTAAAGGGTCTTTCAACCAAAGGGTCTGAAGGAATGAGACAATATGATTGTTTTAAGCTAGCATGCACACAGGTGGCTGAAGCTGGTCTAAAACAGAGTTGCATCCAAAATGAAAAACCATGTCCTCCCATCTGCTCTTATCAGCCATTTCTCAGTGATGTCCTCCTCTCCAGCTCTCACAACCTGTGGCACCAAAGAGAAGAAGTCTAACTTGCTAATGAAGAAAAAAAGAAGTAAGGGAAGGTTTCAGGAAGGGAAGGCAAGGTTTTGGGAAGGGAATATAAGGTTTCAAGAGCGGAAGGGAAGCGTTTTCTGTTAGGAAACCAATGTGGGCTATATGAAAATTGGACACCTAAGTGATTTGTGTTAGAACCCAGTGTGAACACTCTGGATATTGGATGACACCCTAACTAGAGTGTTTACCAGTATTGTGAATGCAGCATATATATTAGTGAGGACAGCATTTGAAGGTTGTTTTTTTTTTTAAGAACGTGTGTTTGCCCCCTTTTTTTCTTTTCTTTTCTTTTTTTTTTTTTTTTGAAGGAAACAATTTTTACCCAATCTTATTTTTGGAAACATTTATAAATGCAGAGATAGGTATGCTAATGAAAATACTTGGGAGAATTTTTCTGGAAGATCCTGCTTAGTATTCTTCCCTATTTAGTAGGTGCAATTCTTACACGGTGGATTGCGCCCAGATTTGAAAAAGGATAATCAGCCTAAATTAATGATTTGCTTTCAAGAGGATTTGATTCTTTTCCTGAGTATACCAGTGCCTCAGTTCTGCCCAGAGAGAGACAGCCTTTTTACTAACTCTTCCACAGCACTCCACACAATTAGAAATGTGACTAATAGTGCTTTAAATTTTGGATTTGCTTATTTGTCCATCAGTTACTACTACCCAATATTTGCAATGTTTACATTGCTAGCTGAGGTAGCTCTGACAACAGGGGTGACTAAACTAATCCTAAGAGGTATTAGTGAAGGATGCTGCTCTCAGGCAATTCCCTTACATGTTGCTAAAGGAAACTGAATCAAAGGAAATCCCCAAAGACCTTTTAGAAAGAGGTTTTGCATTGGTCTCTTGATATCTCCAACTAAAAGACAAAAGCAGCCCTGAGTTATCAAAGGACAAAAGATAGCTTAGGAATAATTTATTGAAAGGTCATGGGTTGGTTTTAGTAAACTACTTTGTAACATGTGGATCTCAGAGAATTATCTTTCTAATTTAGGAATCATGAGCAGAACAGTGAACAAAAATATTATCCAGGGTTTGGGGATAGTAATTAATAATTCAGTTATAAATGGCTTTTTAGATACAATTATCAGTCTAGAAATGGAGAAAACTCAAGGACAATACAAAGTAGAAAAACACAACTAGAGCAAAGGTCATAGCACAAATTTGTTGTGAACTAGATAGTTGATGACTATTTCCGATCGTTCTAATATGAACAATATTTTTCAGAGTGCAGAACAATAACTAATATTGTCCAGAAGAAATACCTTTCAATTTTTAAATCTCTGTTTTATTTGCATATTTACTTATGGCATTGTAATTTTTGGCTGATGGTAATACACTCTTTTTAACACAACGTACTATGTAAATAAGATAATGTTTTTAGTAATTTTTTGAAAGTTGATATTATTATCTTTCCTTTTTTCTCTTTGCTGAACTCAGGTTAGAACAAGGGCCTTGAAGTATATAAACAGTTTCACATGCTTTTACCACTTAATTATGCTAAACCATCTGTCCAATGTCCATTTCCTAGATTACAAGTGATTCAAATACCAAAGAAATCTGACAACTTTCTTCTTTATTCCAAAAACTCAATTACTCTTTTCACAGGTGGATAAAAACCCACAAAACACCAAAACCAACAATAAGACCCAACATATGCTGAGGTACACACAAGCACTCTGAAATTCAAAGAATCAAAACCAACAAAGCTATCATCGATCCAGTGGAAAGCAGTGGAAATCCAGAGATCATGATTAAGAAAAAGTTCAGTTTGCAACTGATTTTACAATGTGCCTTTTTTGTTGTTGTGTGTTTTGTTTTGTTCAAAGAACAAGAGTCTGTAGCAAGATCAGGATTTTCATGCTTCCTTGCTCTTTTTGTCTTTTTCCTGCAAGTTCTTTTTATGGTCCTGAATTTGCACTCTTTAAGATGCTATATCAAATATGCAAATGGATTATTAAATACATGCCACAGAGGGTTTTTAAAGCTTGCAGTGTAATTATGAGGCTTTAATACTAACATACAGAAATAAGAAGAAAATTAGAATATTCAGAAAGCCTAATATGATATTTAGATGAGAAAAGTTTATCCCTAATTCAGAGACTATTTAAAGGAATGTATTAAGCAAAAGAAGATACCAAATATAAGCAAAGGATACTCAACTGCAAAGGATTTTAAGGTTCACACTAAGTAGCAAACAAGTTTCACTCTGAAATACCAAGAAAGGGTTTTTCACTTAGTTCTTTTCTATTTTGAGATCTCATACACATATTCCTTAATACAAAACTCTTGTTTGAGTGACAAAGTCTGAAGAATACTAGTATACTAATATGTTACAGAAACTTCTCCCTTTTCTCTTGCTTGCTTTCTCATCCCCACATCCCTAGACTAAAAAATTGGAGAAAGGCAGGGAGCTATACCCTGTACACTCCCTTTCAGAAGCTTTTGTGGAGGGTTTTGGGCACAAGAGGCTTTAAGATCCCTTTTCACTACAAAATCTCAAAGTCAAATTTAGGTTTACAAAATATTCCTTCTTCAAAAAATGTGAGTCTTAGTGGATGGTAATCAAACTTTCATTGCACTACACAAATTAAGACCCTTTGATAATGTTGGCAATAAAAGCACAATGGGAAACGAGAACAGTTTTTCATTCTGTTCAGTTTGTATCAGCGCATCTTTCCTGCTACTAATTCTCTATTTGCCACCTCAACATTATCCATTCAAATGGCTCCTCATCCTCAGTGCATCATCAGTTCCTCTGCAATACTCCTTTCTCCTTTGTGGATTACCTGTTTGCTCCAAATCCTTCTAACCTTTTCAGTCTCTGTGTGGATTCTCCACTTGACTGTCCAGTGCCAGAAACCTCATACAGAAAATAACTGGTGGATATAGGAAAAGAGTTTTCCAGAGATTTGGGTTAATTTGTGAGAACCAGTGCTGAAACAATTATTTCTATTAAAAAACTTGAGAAGAGAAGAATGCAGCAACAATTTTCTTTTTTCTTAAAAACCTAAGTGTCTTTGGGTATTTTTTCTCTGGAACTTTAGAAGTAGTAGATTCCGTCCCGGCTGAGGGCTGACCACAGGCAGAGACAGAATGCTGGCTCAGCACCAGCACTGAGTGGCAACTCCAGCTATTCTGCAGAGAACATCATGCTTAGCAAATGCACATGTACACAGTTAAGTTACTGACTGTCAGGCTTACAGTGCTAAAGGGATTCCCCAAAGAGAGGCAAGCTCTTAACTGGCCTTTCCAGCTGTGACCTCCATTCTGACCTGAAACTCCTGTAAGGTATAATCTGTTGCAGCACATTCTCTCCACCCAGACTATCACATGGAAAACAGTCTTTTCCTTTTGCTCCAAAGAAACATTTGCCCACAAACCTGCTAAATAAAGCAAATAAGCATATAAGCATATAAACAAAAACCAGATCCTACAGTGGCTGTGTGAACACTGAAAAAGTCTTATTGAAAGCAATCAGAGATAGATTCAAACTGGCTTCACTTCCTCCTCTCCTTTTTCCTAATCACTAAAATAAGATTTGTTGAAAATAGTTCCTTTTTGCTCTAAGAGGCCTAATCCCTTTCTCACATAGACTAATACCACAGTGGTGTACCTCTACTGAGTGTCTTCAGATCCTAATCAGTGTAAACAAGAAAGTCTTTTTGCCTTATTAGTTCAGTGACAGTTCACTTCCCTCACACTGGGCTTCCTGCAGAAGTCATCCATATAATGGATGACATGTAGTCAGCAAGTATAGGAAGCTAGGAAAGAGAAACAGAACTAGAACTGATCTGTAGGGGATTCAGGCACAGAACTAAGACAGAAGGAACAGTTTCTATGCAGGTGTTTTTCTTTCGAAAATTCCATCTTTGTTCTTTGATAATGAAATGCCCTGGGAGGGCTTTTTAAATATATGAAAGGGAGTTTTCACTGGAACACATTTTGGGAAAAAAAACAAAAAACAACATAAAAGAACATCTTAAAAGCTTATTACCCATTACACACCCATCCAGCACATAAGACATTCAAATTAGTTCAATCAAGCCAATTTGCATACAGCACACACAAAACGGGCATGCAATTTGCACATTTTACTGTAAAGTAAAGCAATTCTCATGTCAGCATTCTAAGTCTTTAAAAGGAAAGTTCTCTATGCAGTTGAGTATTTCACAGAGAGGAATGTGGATAGGTAGTATTCATAAAATACATTTTATCTAAATTGCTAACTTGTTTAGCAATAAAACTGTCTGAAATAGATGTTGACAAGTGGAAATTATATTAAAAACCCTGTAAGCATTCAGCATGTTCAGGGCTATGTTACTGTAATTTCAATATTCTGCTATATCTTTGCCATTTATAGAAAAGTGTATTTGTCCCCAATTGCAATTTAAAATAGAAAGACCTTCATTTTCTGTATCCCTTTTGACCTCAATGGAACTTCAACTCAGGAAATACTAAGAAATTAGCCTGTGTATGTAGATAAAAGCCAGAAAAACACAAAATTACTCAATATGGCTAATGCTAAATATTCCCACACAAAAATAGGAAACTTTGCAATTTTGGGATTTGGGAGAGATCCTAATTCTTAGTTCTTCCCTACTTTTTGCCTTATGATGATTTATTTAGTTTTAATTCTTCAAAATCCTGTTTCAAATATCTTGACATTATCAGTTCTTGCCTACCAAACCCACATTCAAGTTCTACTTTTTATTTCTCCATCCCTGGCTCCTTAGCTTATTTGTTTTCTACTCCTTCATCTGGCCTGGGACCAGCCTCTGTCAAGGAGCACAAAGGGAGTCCTACTAGCAGTATGACAGTGGGAGGGACACATTGCTCATCTTTGGGTACTAAAGTTCCATTGTGGTGGCTCATGTCTAAAAATAGCCCAAACTCAAATTTTCAACAGCTTTATAATTTGTCTAACTTTAGGGATATTCTTACAATGGTAGAAAAGAAACAAACCTGTAAAATCAGGTCTGGTCCTCAGCCTATTTACAAACTACTGCTACAAATGGCCCAATTTTAAAGAAAAAGCTACAAAAACAGGCTTAAACCCTCCCTAACCTATCACCAGAAATAAAAGAACCATATAACTGCAATCATTTGGAAAACTAAGTCTGAACAGAAAAAGGCTTGGAAAGTTGTATTAAAAAAAAGAAATCTTTAGAACAGAAGCACATTACAATACAGGACCACATGTGCTCATTATTAACATCCCCTCCTCCAAATGAAGACCACACGGCTCAACAGTGAAGATATATTTTCAGTACATTAATAAACCAACCGCAGATTAAGGTCTCTTGCATCCAAGGGAAAGTACAAGACAGAAGCAGAGGAAAATTCAGGTCAAGAGGAACCTCAGGAGGTTTCTGGTCTAATATATTCCTCAGCAGCATCAGCCTAGAAGTCAAACCAAGCACTTCAAGGAAAGAGGAAGCCTCTGTCACTGTTCATCTGTATTTCTGGGGAAAGGTTTCCTTATCGCCAGTCCCAGCCTTTCTCTGTGCCCTGCTTAGAAAAGCCTGGCTCCAGCTCCAACAGTCCCTTATAGACAGTGGGGTCTTTTTTAAGTGCCCTGGAGCTGCCCCCTCTCTAAGTTGAACCAGGCCCAGTCCTCCAGCCTCTCCTCATTGGGCAAGTGCCCTAAGTCCAATCACTTCACTGACCCTCTAAGTTAAACCTGATTTATTTCTTGCATTGGGGAATCCAAAACTGAATGCAGTATATGGATGTGGTCTAAAAAATTCTGAGCAGAAGGGGAATCCCATCCAGTGATTGAGCGGCCATGTTCCTGTTGAAACAGCCCTGAGTGTATTTGACCAGCACACTGCTGGCTCATGCTCAACTTGCTGAAAATTCTTCAGGGGCATTTTCAAATATTTTGTACTATAACTATCACCAGTTCCAAAGAAGGACCTTATGCTCATACAACCTCATGAAAAAATCAGAAGCAAATCTCATTAGAAAGGCAATTTTAAAAGGATAATACAACACACAGATCTGTGACAGTAGATGCCGTGGTCAAAGTGGGTAATAGAGGACAATCTGATATGCTGCCATTAGCATCATTATGGTTTCAATCACATCAGCATGACATGTTGCTTTTGCAGGTAAAATGGTGTCCTCAGGAAATTACTGCAGTTTGGATGCCTGAATTTGATGGGACTTCTTGAGTGGCAGAACAAAAAGGTAAGGGAGCAAGGAAACCACATTCTTGCTTCCAGTGATTTATGAGAGGCTCTTAGATGAAAGGGCCAAGGTATGACGATCAGCACTCACTGGGTGTGCTCTGGGCCACACAGCTCCTCATTGTGTCAGGGACCTGAGACATGTGCTCCTCTTATACATGGCTGATCATCCCAATCTGCCCTCTCCAACAGTGCCTCCAGACTTCAGTTTCTTTTGGATAATACCAGTATCACACTGCCTTAAATGCTAGGCATAAAGTTGTACACAGCGGTGTTAGTAAGCATTGTCATGAAAAATTAAGGTCCAGGAATTCTGACAACAGGTCAGACCAAATGGTTTGCCTCAGGATTCCTACGGTAGAGCAGATCTGTTTGTTTTGAAAATCAGATACATGGCAGTAATTAGGGTTGCTGACAGGATGCTGTTTAGAACTCTTTCCTTCCAAAACATTTTCAAAATTTAGTCAGGTCTGTGCCTGGGAACTCTAAATACAGCAGAATGTCAGCCGGTTTATATACCTCCCCAGGCTATTTTCAACAGCTCATTCAGATATGCAGACCAGCAACAGTCACGCAAGTTTAAACTCTCTCAACTATTTGCCATGTATTATCAAAAAGAGCCATCAAACTGAGGTTTCAGTAGTGTGGTTTATTTTGCAATTAGTTGGATAACTAAAAGAAGCTTTGTGTGATAGCAGAGCGGGTAAGTGAGAATCCAGGAGCAATCTTATGTATTTATGATTCTGCCATCACCTACAGCTCCAAGCACAGTGTTCAGCCGCTCTCTGTCAACTTCCACACCCCAACCAGTATAACAGCATGTACTAGAGTAGCATTGAAAAACAAGAATCTAGTCCATCTCCTACAGAAGTTAACAGCTGTACCTTTGTTAATTTTTACTAGAAAGGGCCAAATTTAATGGCCTTGAATCTGACTGTAAGCCATGCTATGGCAGCATATCTATACTGTCTGTTCACCCAGAAAAGGGGTAATTTCCCCTCCTGTCATGGGACTCTCATAAGACTGCAAAATAGGCCTCTCTAGTGTTTGTACATGATCTCCTCTTATAGATCCAGATGTAAATATCACATGAAGAAGAGAGGATAATTAGTGAGACACACATGTCTTTGTGGCTGGTGGTCTGCAGAAATCTTACCTGAGGCCATTCATAGTTCTGAGAAGCCTAAGGATGCATTCCTGAGCATCCCAGAGTCAAAGAGAGTAAACGGAAGCTTCAACCATGGTCCTTAGACTTGCCAAGCAGAATTCACGGTATTTCATGTGATTTTGTTGAAAACAAGTAGAAACTAACTGTAGAAATCCACAGTTAGTAGCAAATGTACTATATATGACCAAGGGAAAAATAATTCCTACATTAAAGCAGAAATTCTCTCTGCTTTAAAAACCAGTAAGAGAAGGCAATTGTATTTAATAGAGGCTGTAGCTTGTAAAAGAAGGTATAGAATCTACAAATTGAAAATATCTGTGAAAAGATAACATATTTAACAGAAATTCAGCAACCAATTCAACAATTCAGTTATAGCAGCAGTCAAGTAATATTCAATGTCAGAGGGGAAAAAAAAGAAATTCTATTATTAGGGTTGATTTTTTTGTTGTTGCTGCTTCTGGTTTTTCTTTAATCTCTTATTGCCTAGCAGGCTGTCAGGGCCACCTCCAAGAGCTCTGACAGTATTTACACCGTGAGCACCCCTTCCTCACCTCATTGTACGATGATCCCCAGCCAGGGGATCATTATTTCTCTGGGTCACAATGTGAAAGGTAGCTGCAGTGAGTGTGGAGGTCAGGCAAAGCAGGCCATAGATGCAACAGCACCTGCCTTTTGCATGCAAAGACGGAGCAAATTACATTTGTCGCCAAGGAACTGAGCAGCAGCACCATGCGTGATGGCCTCACAAACACCATTTTCATCGTGTGCATGGGTATATCTTTTCAAAACTAGAGCAGGGAACAGATGTTTCATCAAAAGACACATTTAAAATAAAGATAATTATGCAGTAAGAAGCTTAATTACATAGGATTATTCAGGTCCACTTAATCGCTTGACAGGCTGAGGGCCTCCTACAAATTTGAGACAGAAGCACCCTTCTCACTGGGTTACCAAACTCAGTCATGGTTTTGGGACAAATATAGTTGTTTTAGTAATGCTAAATTCTAGTTTCTGATTTTCAGCTACAAGGAGGAAAAGTAAGCAAACTTATCAAGCATTAAAATATCATTTTATTCCCATAGGCATTGTATTTCCTTCCATAAAATGTGAATAACCTGAACTACAAAAACTTAATGGTTAATCATGGTAGAGTATGAAGAACATTAATTTCACTTAGACATGATTTAGATAAAGAGGAAAATCTCCTCCGGTCTTACTGCTCACACATGCCTACGCATCTCATTTTCAGAAGTTTGTTATGACTTTTTCATGTGGGTATTTAAAAATGGCCTTTCACCTCCCCAAAAAGGGATATACTCTTTCTCCACAACCAAAAGTCCTAATACTCTAATACTGTAAAAGAAAGAAGTATTTAACTCTAAGAAATATTTTTTTTTTTTAATCTTTGCTTATACAACACAGCATGCACTGCGGAGTGGTGCATCCATTCTGTGGGACTGCATTCTCATGGTAGTTACTGAACTATACATACATTTCACAGAAAAACAGTGATTTCTGTGAAATTATGGTGACAGGTTTCCAGTGTGATTCTATGGGGTCCTGGGAGCTTACCAGCTGCAGAGCTTGGATTCAGCACTGCTCCAAAATACAAAATTAGGGAGGCAGATATGCCATGTGAATCATACTGAACAGGGAGCCCCCACATTTACAGAGTCCACGCAGCTGGAGCTTTTAAAGAACACACAGCATCAACCCAGGTGTTTTATACTCTTTACAGGTTCCAGAAAACAGTTAAAATGATTAGTTACTAGAGAGCTTTGCAATTAAGTTTCATCCTTCCAGCCTTACGTGTGTTAGTTCCCCATAGTCAATATGATAATGTATTGTAGGGCCGTAGTAAAGCCACACACCGAGTTTATATGTAAGGAGTGTAAATGTGATACTGAAAGCCTGAGCACTAAAATGATGTCTTAATTTTCATCAAAGACAGCACTATAATATTTGCATCTGTCAAGCCATTGCAGAATTTTCTTACATAGACAAACTAGGAATGGTTTCATTGTACATTATGAAAAAAAAAAAAACAACAAGAAAATGAACCTGCAGAAGAATTAACTTTATAAGGAGTTAAACCTTCTCATTAAAAAAAAAAAATTCTTAGTTTCTTAGTCTAAGCCGGTAAATGTAACTTAAAGCTTGGGAAAGACGATTATCCTATAATGGCTTCATTCACAAAGTTGGGGTCATTTTAAACTGCTGCTATGTTTTGGAATGCTGCCCAGAAAACTTTGGTGTGAAAAATCTGCTGAATGCCTTTGCACTTGTAGTGGTTTCAGTTCACCTATTCGAGTTTCTGGCCAAATGCCAGTCCACTTACTAAAATTTACTATTTGCTATGAGATGAGGATTAGGAGTAGGCAAAGCAGGCTCAAACTTTAGGGAAAACAAAGAAAGTTTATTAATAAACCTAAGACAAAGGAAAAAAAACAAGGAAAAAACAGAACAAACTCTTTAGAACCACTCCTCCTCCCCGACCTTTCCATTTCTTTCTTCCTGATAACGTGCAAAAAGACAATACTTTGACTTCCAGTCAGTTTACCACCTCTGAAATAGCTTTTGTCCCGGTTCAT
>VZTZ01005807.1:107236-144107 GCA_013400955.1 Drymodes brunneopygia
CGGCCCTGCCTGGTGTAGCTGACATGTTGGCTGAGCTGTGTCTGCCGAGAGCTCTGGCCGGTTTCCTCCCCCATGCCCAGCTGCAGCTGCACGGCCGCTCCAAACCTCTCTTCCCACTCCCCCCCCCCAACCCAGGGAAGACTGGGGGGGAGGGGGGCGGGCAGCCTTACTGGAGAGAGAAGCAGCAGCTGCTTCTCTTTAAGCAGCAGCAGGCAAAAGAGGAAGAGGTTCAGAGGGTCTCTGCTTATATATGGGGTTTTTTTTCCTCAAAGGCAGATCAAGTTTTAATTGGTTTACCTACATATCAATTATTAAAACTACCTGGTTATTGGCTCTCTCTCTCAGGAAGGAAGTTGTACTACTTCCTGCAGATAGGTCACTTCCAAGGTTGACATCCCTTGGGCTAACCCAGAACAGTGCTACATTAGCTAACAGTATTTAAGGTCAATAATGGAGGTGCGGGCTTTCCTTCATTAATTTTAAAAATGGAAAGACTTTTTCCTAAAGCTCTGTTTATAAGTGGCTTTTGCTCAAACCTCTGAAAAGAAGAAAGAATTGGAGAAGAATGAGGCAAGGATGCCATTTTGCTGTTGTCAGGAGAGAACATGAGAGAGGTGCTAATAAATCACAAACCAAGAAGTAAGTTTCAGCATGGCAACTTAACTTTTAGAAACATGTACCAGCACTCAGTGCACTTGCCAAGCAAATCACAGGAACTTATGCTACTTTCCACACTAATGGTGTCAAGGTGCACTGAATGTTTCCCCCCTGCTGCCTGAGAGAGATATTGGAGAGCTCTGGTGAAGCGTATGCCCAAGCTCCTACTCTGCAGCAGCTATCGTATGCTGGGGTGACACCACGACTGATCACACCCAGGCACTGCTTCTGTCACTGCAAATGGGTTTTCAGTTATAATGGAAACGTTTAGTTCAAAGCACCGTATACATTACATGTGTTATTAATGGCTCAAACAGATGCTTCCACCCACTGAAAGGGTTTGTTTTTATAGAAAGCAAATCCTCCTGTAAATCTGGATCCTTTATTGGGTTGCATATCAATGTGAGGGATAATAATAAGAAAAGATCCTTCTACTTTGCCTTATATTACAGAAGCATTTAAATTTTAAATTTGTGTTTCATAACAAATTTATATACACCTACACACATTTTATTACCCATTTTATATGGATCCGTTTGTTTCTGTTGTAAATTGCACAGTTTCTTAATCACTGCTAAGCATAAAATGCCCCATCAGTAAATTATTCCTACAATAAAATACATGATGTGGTTTACAAATGATGGTTATTAATTTCAGGACAGAGATGTTGCATTTGTATTGTGGTTTATGTTCAATTAACACATTGCTGCATTAATGCAAACTGTCAGCATAGAATTGAACCAGAGACTAAATGAATATGAACCACCCTGTAAAGGAATTATTGCCTGGGCTAAACAGGGTCAAAGCCAATTTATTTGTGAGTTTGCTTGTACAATACCGCCTTAGGTATTCATAAGCAAATCCAGAAGCATAGATCATGTTTTCAAAAGGAAAGTATCTGATTGCTCTACTTTTTTATGTACTTTTTATGGAAAGGATTGTTTCTCTGCACACATGATTGATCAATGATTCTAAAGCTGGAGCAGGTGCAGTCCATGAAAGCCAGATTACCAGGGGAATACATCTTTAAAAATAAGTCACCCATTTTTAAATTAATTATAAACAAGAATGTTTCCTAGGGCACATACAGCTCATGAGAGAAAAGGGTGGCCACAGTGGAAATAGGGATTGTGATCTTTAAATGCAAAAAGTAACATTAGTTTATTTGTCAGATATGATTTTACTAGAAGAACTCTGTAAAGTACTCTGAAAAACTCTAAGTAATAGTAGCAGATGGTAATGGTTCAAAACCAAAATGCTGAACTAGACTTTTTCGGAACAGAACGACTTTGTAGGACAAAATTGCTTATATGTTTTGAATTTGAATGCCGTAGAGGTTAAAACTAACCCTGACTGCAAACCAAGTGGACTAGGACTATGTTATTTGAACATGTGGTATGTCTCACTTCTTTTTTCTGCTCTCTCAACCTGTATGAATTGCAATGCTTTTTTTTACCCTTGCATAAATATCTGAATGGTAAAATACTGGCATCAGAAAATAAGTTGGCATAATAAAAAATATTCTGGATTTCAGCATACTGAAATCTGTTTAATATCAGGAAAATTAATGTGAATTAAGTGTCCCCTTTTTAGTAAGCCATTGATTGAGCTGAACAAGTTTAAGAATAACCCTGTAGAGGTTGCTTGGCAAACCTCCCAAAAGCTTTGTGAGACACAACATTTCATTTTGAGGATTTAACACTAGTACTTGTGTATTTGTAGAGAAACTTAAAAAGTCCAGCTGGCATAAAATAACCACAAAACTGGCGCAACAATTCTGAATAAATTCCCTCTGAGATTTACATTTCATTCATGAGGATTACATCTCCTTAATCATATTGCACCAAAGCACCTGAGCTCCCCCTCATCTTGCGCAAGTGCTGGAGGAGAATATCACCCACAGGCTTTCTTCATGTAATTTTTCCTCTTTCACTCCCTGTCAGCAGCAAGGTGAGAGGCAGGATTTGCGTCCTTACAAAACAGCTATTAGGACACAACTTCACAGCTGGAGGGTAGGCTGTGTAGATGTCACAAACCTAGGCACCATTGCTGGTCCGTATCTAGTTAAAGTTTCTCTGCTGGACTGTGCTGCACACTCTCCATTTGGGGACCTCTGCATGAAGACAGAAGAGATAGAAATAGTGAGGAAAATAACGCCCTGCTATCCCCCAGAAACCAAGCAAAACTTCACCACTATGGTATTACCATAGCAGGGGCTGGGCTGGGCTGGGCTGGGCTGTAGAATATTTTTTGCATGGTTCATTACTAAAGTTTGGTAAGCAGGGCTAGAAATAGAAGAATTTTCTAACACAAATATTTTACATAAACTCCAATTTAAAAGTTCACCTAATTGAAGAAGGCATACAGCACGTATGTAGTTCAATAATTATGTGTGCATAGCAATCTGATAAGATAAAATCTTACTGGAAATTTGGAGCAATAATAACTGATACTGTAAAGTACTATTATTCAGGGAAAATGGAAAAAGTAACATTTATATCTTCTATAACTACATGAAAAAAAAAATTCTACATCTGACCCCCAGTCTTCAATGAATGATAGGAACTTTTCCTGAAAATTTTCATGATTTTTCCATGCTAAATTTGCTTTCACTTAGGCCCTTTCTGAGGCCACTTTTGTGCTAAAGAATTTGTGTATTATTGCTGATTTAGAACTAACTTACTGGTGTAAAAATAATATGTAAAACTGCCTTGATTGAGTTGAACTTTCTTTAATGGGGCAAAGATACTTCCAGTATTAAAAACCTCATAGAAAAATAACAATGTTCAGTGACCTGAAGCATATTTTACTGCTAATTTGTTGTATGATATTCATTCATGTGCTTGGACTATCTAAGCTCAAATGATGCACATCAGCTCCAGGCAACTTTGCTGTTGTTTAGAACTAGTCTTGAATCAGAATTTACTCTATGTTTTCTTCTACTTGATAATTTAGATAAAGGGAAATAGCTCACCTAATGGATGGCACTTACCCTGAAGGACTTCAAGTGCCAGATGATAAAACTTTGAATGAAAAATCATCAGATGAGACAAGGAAGCATGAAGTATGCAGATAAGAGTAAGGAAAGATGTTTTTCAAAAAGAGGCAAAGAAAATGTTTTGGTTATATATTCCTAATACAGACATTTTTTTTCTTTTCAAGACTGACTCATTGTATGAAGAATTCTAAGAATATGGTCATCTCTGGCAGCCAGGATGTAACAAACAAACCCATTGAAATATCCAATCTGTTCATGGACGTGTTCTTGAGGAGTAGGCTGAAAAATAATTTTGTGTTCCAGAGACTGCTAACAGTTACCTGAGGATTATGCACTTGAAAAATATGGCTTCACATTTAATTCTTGAATGTCGTGTTGTTAAGCATTCAGGAATGGCTCAAAAAATGCTCAGCTGGAAGAAAAAGAAAGCCAAACAAAACACCTCAGACTTGCATGTAATGTAGTGTGATTCAAGAAAAAGTTGCTTTCTTTTGTTACTGTTGCCTCCTAAATGTAATGCATAGCCTCATTTTTGAAAATTTTTTCTCTTCCATACAGCCTCAGATGCCTCACACCCACAATGCTTGCTAGTTTTTCCCTTTGATAATATATGACTACAGATAATAGACTTTCACTGTCACAGATTCAGCACAATCTCATGCTTATACATCAGAAAATTTCACTTTCCTTCAGATATGTTTTTAGTTACAAATGTGTTGCACATTTCAGTGACCTTCTTATGCTGAGAACTTCATCCAGGCTTGGATCTGATCCAACTCTCACCACAGGCAGTGGCAAGAATCCTACTGGCTTCAGTAGGGACTAAATGAAACTCTGTTGATTATATCCTCGTTTCTATGTGTTCAGTCCCAAGTGCAGCTCTTAAACAGATGCTTAAATTTGTGAGTAGCCCTATTCAAATCACTCACATGTCTATAATTAAGTACAAGTAAAAGCAGGAGCATGTACACATGTACGTGTATGGTTATACATATATGCTGTTAAATTACTGAGGACTGCACAGCTTATGGAGGAATATGACTTATCATCTTAAGTGTTAGAAGCACAGAATCATGGAATAATAGAATGTCTCAAGTTGGAAGAGGACCACAAGGATCATCTAGTCCAAATCCCTGCTCCTCTCAGGACTACCTAAAAGTAAACCTCAGTGGAGTGATCATCCAGTCACTCCCTGCACTCTGACAGGCTTGTTGCCATGACCACTTCCACAGGAGCATATTCCAGTGGCCAACCAACCTCTCAGTGAACAAGCATTTCCTAATGTCTAATCTGGACTTCCCTTGAAAGATTTTTATTCTAAGTCCTCCTGTCTTATCTTTGGTCAGCAGAAAGATGACATCAGTGTCTCTGTCTCTGATGTTCCCCCTTGAGCAAGATATAGCCTGTAATGGGGTCCTTCAGCCTTCTCTTCCCCGAGCTGAACAAGCCCAGTGACCTCAGCTGCTTCTTCTAACTCTTGCCGCTGAGGCTTCTACCATCTTGGTTGCACCCCTCTGGATACACTACAATAGTTTGATGTCCTTATATTGTGGCACCCAGAGCTGCCCCCAGCACTGGAGGTGAGGCTGCCCCAGTGCAGAGCAGAGCAGGACAATCCCCTCCCTTGCCCAGCTGGTGATGCTGGACCTGATGCCCCCCAGGACATGGGTGGCCCTCCTGGCTGCCAGGGCACTGCTGGCTCATTCTCATCTACCCAAAACCCCAGATCTCTTTCTGCAGATAGTCTCTAGTCTGTGTATTTTTCAGAAGTCAGACACTTGAAGAAACTCCCATTTTTGAGAAGGCTTTCATTATATCTGACATAGTCATTCTTCACAAATAAATGAACTGCAAAATGTAGCTCTTTATCTTACTCAAATTTGTTGTGACACAGGCCTGATTTTTTTTGTTTGCCTTATCTATAATGATCCGATGAATAGTCTGGGTGGACTATTTTAAATCAATAGATTATTTAGGCATTGTTCAACTTCAGTTTGTTTGTGATCTATGATTAATTACCTCAGTGTTTAAGTATGGTTTCTGTATTCTGATTGGATGTCTGAAACTTCTGAGAACAGGAAAAGAAGGAGTGAGAAACAATAATTAGTACACAAAGTGAGCACACTTGTTAAAACATTAATTACTTGGTATAATATGAAAATGGTGTTAATATGAAAAAAACCTCTTGATAATAATAGAATTAAAAAATGGCTTGTGTAAAACACTTAAACCAGTATTTTTGCTGTATTCAACCCTCTGTAGTTAGTTCAGTATATCCATTATCAAATTGCTTCACGACAGTAAAAGTGCCACACTGCTGAAATAAGAACACTAATTTTTGCAGGGACAAAGGGTATTGAACATTTTATGGTGTAGGAATAGCATAAAAGCAAAAGCATAGGTTCTTAAGCTGTTTTTAGTGCAACTAACAGAGGACTTCACTGACTCATTAAAGATGGTACTGTTACACCGACAACTTAATTTGTCACTAGGAAAAAGTAGTTTTAGTGAGAATGGTCTAGATGATACACAGCATCTTTTTCATACCCATGTGACAAGGCATAGGAAAAAAAAAGAAGAGTAGTGAAAATAATAACAATTAACTGCCCTTAAAACACAATACAATTTCAAAAGATTTTGAATTATGCCTAGGATGAGAAGGGTAGCTATATGCAGCAGCAGGAGTGCAGCTGGCTTCTGTGCATGAGGACAGTTGAACTGTGAGCACTTCAAGTTTTTATTCAGGCAATTACAGGAAAAAAATGAGCCTGAGAAGGTAAAATAAATCCTTCACATGGAAAAGAATGACATAGAGAAAGAAGTCCTGAGATGAGAGAACTGTGACCAAGAGGACACAGGTCTGGATCTGGTTTTCTCCGGAAGTCTGTTGCAAACCCTCATCTGGAGTTGGATGGCATCTCATGAGTCTACCCTGTGCAGCTGCTTTGGTGAACAAACCAGCACTTGCACACACCTCTGCATCTTTTGTGGTCTGGCTTTGACTCAAGAAGATGTCACTGAGGTGAGTCTTAACCTAGAATCTGTGAGGAAAATTAATCCACACACAGAGGTTTATGGCCAAAAAGGAGACAGAGGACTCCTGTAAATTTACTCAAATAAAGGGAGAGTTTTTACTCGAATAAAGGGGGGCATTTCTCCTGGGGTTTCTCAAAATTTTGGAGGACGCAGCCTCCTTTTTATCCTAATTTCCCGACTGCATGTCCCTCTCTCTTTCCCCATTGGCTGAGGTATTTGAGAGGTACAGACTTCCCAAAGTGACTAATACCTAAGACCCCCCTCTAATGTATAATCTCTCACTTTGTTCTTCCCTTGTGCCACTCAGTGGATTTCCTTATGGAATTTTATGGTCCTTCTCATTGTTTCTTTCATCTTTCAGTATTCAGTTTTATTTATCAGCAGATCTATGGTCTGTTTGCAAATGTAAATCTCCCTCATTCCATTCATCAATCAGTGGAATCCTCCCCATTGTTTCTTTTATGTCTCAGCGTTAGTTTTATCTACTGGCAGACCCACAGTTTGTAATGACAAGGCCCTCATTCCTTTCAAGTCTGTTCACCTTGTTCCTACTGCCAGTAGGAGAGGGGAAAGCTTTAGTTACCACTACTTTTACCTTCAAGGTAAATTTATTTCATTCCCTCCCATCCTCTGAAATCCTCAGAATGTCAGAAAGGGTTTTTACAGCCAAGGGAGGGTAAGGTGGGGCAGCAGGGTGGCTGTGGGAGATTCTGGCACCACCACAAGTGTCCCCTTGCTCCCTGATGTCAGAGCCCTGGTGTCCTGGCTGAGGTTTTTAATGGAGATCCACAGTAGTCAGGGCAGGAAACATGGGGAGGGAGGCCCTCTTGGAGACGTGGTTGGAGGCATGCTGTGGAGGAGGCTCCTGGAAAGATGTCTGGGAACTCTTGGGAAGAGGCCCTGCATGTCAAAGGGGAGGGGCTCCTGTGAGGGACTGTGGCTGTTGAGGGGATGCACACCAGGACAGGGACATTGCCCAGGGGAGCCTGCAGCAGGCAGGTGGCCATGCTGGAACAGGGATAAACCAGAAACATATGAAGATGGGGCCATAAGAGACCAGTATGCACAGGAATGCACAGAGGAACCATTACATACTTGGACCCTTAGACCCTGAGAGGCTGCCCCTTGCCCAGCTAGTGAAACCAGGGTGGGGACATGGGGAGTATCTTGACTTAGCACTTTTCTTCCCCCTTCCCCACAGTCTGGTTAGGTGTTGATTTACTTGTTTAGGTTTTTTTTCCTCAACACTTGGATCAGTTGTTAGAAATTTGGGGTAATGGGCATTAAACTAAATCAAATTACACTTTTCCAAGCTGAAAGTATTTTGTGAAGGAGAGGAGGGGAAAATAAGTCATGACAAAATCCTCTGGCCATCCCACAGTGCCCAGTGACAGCAGAGAAGGGGGAGCACAGGCTCTTCGGTGAGGTCATAGTCCCTGTTTAAGAGATTGGTAAGAGCTACCTTCAACTGTGGAGAATGAAGCTCTGATTCATATAAGGATGTTGTAATATCCTCATCTCCTTATAAAAAGAGAGGGGGCTGTAAGCGTCAGTCTGGTCTAGCCTTTCAATTATGGTTTTCCAAATGTGCACACAGCTAGATAGCAATGAATATGGCAGCAGAAACAACGTTTTTGTATTGCATTTCCGCAAATGCTAATTTACTCTAACAATTCAGTTGTACTATGATGACAAGTCCCTTGAGCTTGCAAGTGTGAAACCACATTACGTCATGACGTTCCTGATTCAACAGAGACGACTCAGTCTTAATCTGCATACCAGGCAGATGTGAAATAAGGGGGTTTTCTGTGAGGTCTGCAGGTGAAATTTAAATCTGAAAAGAACCTCTGCCCTTCCAGTCAAAATATTCTATGACAGATATAGTCATCGTCTTTTTTGGAATTGTAGGACAGAGATTCCAGTCTTTGGGAAAGCTTACATTAAAAAGAGATGGGAAGACATGAAGTATTTGATGTCTTAAAGGTCACACAGTTAGTCTTTCACTGAAAAAGAGAGCAGAATGCAGTGCTAACCATATTGCTTTGGGGGTTTTTTCAATATTCTGGAATTGATATAGTAAAAAAAAATCTTGGCGTTAGCTAAGCAGGTATACTAAGAAACACATGTTCATAGAAAGAAAACTGTAGAATCTTGCAGTCTTAGGTCTTATGTGATCTTTCATTTAATTATGTTTAATAAAATACATCATCTAACTCTTTTACTTTGAAATGGTGTGCCTGGAAAAAGGCAATGCATTCAACATAGATTTTTCTTATACTGATAAAAGCAAGAAGCAACTTCACTGGGAAGGGAGTTGCACTACTTCAAAAGCAACTTCTATAAACATAGAATTGGGACTGTGTCTCCTGTCAAATGCACAGACACTGAGATTAACTCTGTCATTGAGAGCAGAATTTGAAGTTGTCCATTTACTGGTGAAGTGCTGCCTATTCCTTAAACATTTGCTTTACCTAAATGTAGCTTATGCAAATTTAAGAACAGAATCAGGGGTTCAGCATATGCAAATATTCCTTTAGCTAGTAGAAAATTAAACATCTTTAGTTAGATGTTGGAGCATGTTATACAAAAAATACAACACTCTCAGAAGAGAACGCCTAACATATATGAAATGCTAATTGCTGTGGAAGAAAAGAAATTTTTTCCTCTTTATCTCAACATTTAGCTTAAAGTAGTTGTAAAACCCCAAGCTGATATAATTTTGAAGCCAACTTGTCACTATGCTACAGAAACTGTTGGTGCCCTAGGTGGTTTACTGTTCTGGAATTTAGTTGTTCAGAAGGCATTTGTAGGAATTTGAGGCAAGTATTCCACTGAAGTGGACATTATCTTAATGAAAGCTTAACCAGCTAATGGACTTGACAGGAAGCTGCTTTTCTCCTTGAAACCAAAATAAAATACCAATTTGTAACCATTAAAGCTGTAAAACCAATCTTTGTTATTTAATTCTTCTCTGAGCAACAAATTAAAATGTATTTCATATGTTGATTTGGGGTTTTTTTCATAGTTATTTTTCCTTTTTTTTTCTAGGACTGTTCTTTTCAGGATTGTAGTAGAGAAAACTCATTTTTTTCATCTGAAAACCTCTTTCACGTTTGGCTCATGAACAATAAAGGTATTTGAAAACATCTTGAACTTTTTTTTAAACTATAGCATATCCTGAAAAGGTTCAGACATGAAAATGTATATCAGATCATATCAAGGAAAGGTTCTCATCCCAGCAGGATATCAACATCAAGTGTATGGTAAACAATTAGGTTTCAATTACATTTTGTCATTAGGTGCCACTTACATTTTGCTGTAATTTTTTCATGCATCATATACTTTATTTCACATCTTTACTAAATTCACAAGCCATGAATTTAAACATCCCACATTTTTGACGTTATTCCATGTGGTAAGAATCAGTTTTTTGAACAAAACCTAAGAATTATATAAGATTGAGATCAAATTGAAATGAAATTAGTCTGAAATCTAAAAGCTAAGCTAGGTCATTTACAGCAGCTTCATAAAAGGCTGAAATACAAAATGCAAATTCTCTCTGGCATTAAATAAAATAAATTTAAATCATGCCATATATTTTAAAGGTTTCTGTTGGTAGATTTTTAAAAGACTGTCACTTTATTAGAGCATTCTTAATAGGAGATCAATATGTAGTGCTGGATTCCAATTTTAAATTGATGGATAAATGCAGTTGGCAATTAAATAGGGAATTTTGTGATTACACCCTTTGCCAGAAATGGTGTAATTTTAACCATACAGTATGAAGTAATATTTTTTAATCTTTAATTATATTCTACGATTTTAATAGTTAGATGACAGACTATCTAAGGAAGAATTACTGTCAGATGTTTTCCTTTTAAACTCTGGAAAACAATGCTCTGTAGAATACACATGAAGCATTTATTTCTCTTGAATAAGATTTTCTCATTTTCAACTTATATGCTTTTTGTAGTCATCTTACAAAACAATACTACAGCTGCTGCAGTGATTTTGCTGTTCATCTTTTTATAAAATTTTTTTATCTGCTCTGAGCATTTCCATTTTGCAAAGTCTCTGATTTTTTTTCTTAACACAGAAGAAATGCTCTTCTGCAAATGACTTTTGTTCAGCACAGAAATGTGAGGATTCATGTGGTGAAAATCACTTGTTAGGTTCAGTGTGACACACAGACTTGTGATGTTGTGACTAAGTTCCTCTTGACATTGCCAGTTTTATGACAGGAGTTCCTATCATAAATATTTTAATAGGACCTAATTGGAATACTGGAGAGCCAATAGTGGGAGACAATATCCTGCTCTGATCTGTGCCACTGCAAAATCTCAGGCTAAAACTTAATTTTTTTTCTGTTCTAGTCTTGTCTTCTTCAAAAGGCAATAAGTGCTAGTGTAAGAATGACATAAATTTTAGCTAGTTTTCCAGGTGCCCATGGATTGGCAGTACCAGGGTGCATTAGCATTGTGGTACACCTGAACTAACAACCCATGTCAAGACCCTTAGCAGCAGATATGGTGCAGAGGTAATTTAGGATTCTTGCCTCCACTGTCTGAGTTTTGAATAGATTGTTTTTCTTCTCCGGTGTGTGACTGCTGTCATTGATGTGAACTTGAACATTCTTCAGTCACATTCTGTTAAATGCGATATATTACACCTCTGGTCTCCTAAGCCAAAGCTCTAGTTGAGGCAACAAACTATTTACAAAATTAGTTTTGCAGCTCTACATCTGTATTGTCTTAGACACCTCATCCTGAGCACGATAATGAATATTTGATTTGTTGGTTCCCAAACCAGTCACAGAAACTGGCCTCAGATATCCTGCCTGCAGTACCTTGAAGTATTTTTAAATCTATTACTGAGACAGCTGTTTTTCCCAGTATTTCTTGTAGCACATTTTTCACTTAAAATGGTGTCTTGATTCTGACCTCACTTGTCAGTGTGAACCAGGAATAATTTTACTGAAGTCAGCAGAGACGCACTGCTGTGGCAAGGTCAGAAACTGACCTTTCTTGGGAGTCATTCCAAGTCTAGAACAAAAAGCTATTAGGTATGTTGTATTCTGAACTCAGCACAAAGTTGTAAATATAAGGGTCAAAAATAGATATTTCTGTCATTATCTGACATATACTTTGCTCTTTCTAAAAGAAAATGTTGATCTAATTGGCTCCAAAATACCTTTCAGCAACAGCTACCAAGTTCCTTTTAATGGAGAATGTGGAGGAATTTTATTTTCTGTCATTCTCTTATTATAATCAGATAGAAGATTGATTAGAAAAAGCATAGCCAGCTTTTTCAATCTCTTTTTCTTCCACTCCAGGGCACCTAATTTGACACTTACAATACATCCTAGCAAAAAATTTTCTTTATTCTAAGAAGTGAATAAGAAAATCTGTGTTTTATATGTTAATCCACTACTCATTTTTCCCTTTCCCCAAAATTTTCTTGGATGTCCAATGCAAGTAGGTGTTTTTATAGAAAATCCCCCTAATATTCAAAAGTAAACTTTCAGCTTCTCCTGGTCTGCATTATCATCTGGAGATAAAATGGAGAGATGTCTAACCTGTGGAAAAGCTCAGCATACTCAGAGCCTCAGCAGCACTCACTCCAGCACAAAATTCATATGGTAAAGGCGTACCCGTTTGTTAAAACATCATTAAGGGGTAAGTGGGGTGCATCATCCCATTGGCATTGCAGCCATTTCTTCTGGCCAGGAGATTTTGCTGTCTACGTGGAGCAGAATAACACGGTTATAGACAATGTCTGCCTATTCTGTGGAAATTAGGCCACTGACAGGCCAAAACCTCCAAGGTCCATGAGACCAGGAAGAGAAAGCAAAGGACCTTTTCTAGCCAACTGGTGAACACAGACATCCATATCAAAGGAGTTCTAGGTTTTTCAATGTATTGGGTGGTGTAGTTGGTGTTTGTCCCACAGGGACGCAGTCTGTTTTTTGGGCACAGTCCCATTTAATACCTTTATTGATGATCTGGATGAGAAGATCAAGTCTACCGTTAGCAAATTTGCAGATGACATCAAGCTGGGAGTGTTGATCTCCTGGAGGATAGGAGGGCTCTGCACAGGTACGTGGACAGGCTGGAACAATGGTCTGAAACCTGCCATGTGAGGTTCAACAAGGCTAAATGCCAGGTCCTACACTTATGTCATAACAACCCCAATGCAGCATGCCAGGCTCAGGTCAGGGTAACTGGAAATCTACCCCAGTGGAAAAGAACCGGGGGGAGCTGGTCAACAGCAGCTGAACATGAGCCAGCTGTGCCCAGGTGGCCTAGAAGGCTGATGGCATCCTGGCCTGTACAGGAATAGTGTGGTCAGCAGGACCAGGGAAGTGATTCTTCCCCTGTAGTTGTCACTGGTGAGGCCATGCCTCAAGTCCTATGTGCAGTTTTGGGCCCCTCAGTTCAGGAAGGACATTGAGGTGCTGGAGCATGTCCAGAGAAGGATAACAAAGCTCGTGAAGGGTCTGGAGTATGTGACTTACAAGGAGCAGCCAAGGGAACTGGGGTTGTTTACCCTGGAGGAAAGGTGGCTCAGAGGAAACCTTACTGCTCTGTACAACTCCCTGAAAGGAGGGTGTAGCCAGATGGGGGTCGGTCTCTTCTCATTGGTAACTAGCGACAGGATGAGAAAACACAGCCTCAAGCTACACCAGAGGAGGTTTAGTGTGGACATTAGAAGGAATCACTTCATGGAGAGGGTAGTTAAGCACTGGAATGGGCTACCCAGGGGTGTGGCAGTCACTGTCCCTGGAGGTGTTTAAGAAAAGACTGGATGTGGCACTCAGAGCCATGGTCTAGCTGTCAAGGTGGTGATTGCTCACAGGCTGTACTTGATCTCAGAATCAGAATTTCTAATGAAATTGACTCTATGGTTCTGTGATTCTGTGATTTGCACGGCAGGATTTTGCCAGCAGGAAGGCTACAGGGGTGGCTTTTGTTCAAAGCTGCTGGAAGCTCCCAACAAGTCCAACAGAGTCAGTGCCAGCTGGCTCCAAGACAGACTCACCAATGGGCTATGCGGAGCCCACCAGTGACAGTGGCAGCACCTATTGGATACCAGGTTTGAGAATGAAATAAAGGTACTGCACAGAAGCAAACTGTGGGCAGAGAAGAGAGTAACGAGGTTATGTAAGAGAAAGAATTCTACAGATACCAAGGTCAGTGGAGAAGGGAGGGGAGCAGCTGCTCTGGGTGTCAGACCAGAGATTCCCCTGCAGTCCATAATGAGACATCTGTGCCTATGGAGGTCCATAGCAGAGCAGAGATCCACCTNAAGCTCGTGAAGGGTCTGGAGTATGTGACTTACAAGGAGCAGCCAAGGGAACTGGGGTTGTTTACCCTGGAGGAAAGGTGGCTCAGAGGAAACCTTACTGCTCTGTACAACTCCCTGAAAGGAGGGTGTAGCCAGATGGGGGTCGGTCTCTTCTCATTGGTAACTAGCGACAGGATGAGAAAACACAGCCTCAAGCTACACCAGAGGAGGTTTAGTGTGGACATTAGAAGGAATCACTTCATGGAGAGGGTAGTTAAGCACTGGAATGGGCTACNATGGAGGTCCATAGCAGAGCAGAGATCCACCTGCAGCCCCTAAAGGACTTGGAGCTGGAGCTGGTAAATGCCCAAAGGAGGCTGTGATCCCATGGGAAGCACGCACTGGAGCAGGCTTCTGGCAGGACCCGTGCATCTATGGAGAGCAGAGTCCACTGTGGACAGGTCTACCACCAGGGCACATGAAACCTGTGGGGGTTCCACATTGTAATAACCTGTTCCTGAAGGACTGCACCCCGTGGAAGGAACCCATGCTGGAGCAGTTTGCAAAGAACTGTAGCTGATGGGAAGGACCCATGCTGCAGAAGTTTGGGAAGGACTGTGTCCATGGGAGGGACCCCATGTGGGAGCAGGTGGAGAGGGAGCAGTCTTCCCCCTGCAAAGGAAGGAGCAGCACAGGCAACACAGATGAACTGCCCATAACTCAGGACTTGGGTTACAGGTGCACAAAGCCCCGAACTGCAGCAGTTTTGCTGGGTGACCCAAACCAAGTTACTTTTTGAGCAACAGGTTCCCAGCTGCACAATATGGAAAATGGCACTTCTGTCTTGCTTGTGCTAGTGATGAGAATAGCTATAACAGGGACTAGGAAGCACTCACATCCCATGGTAACAGAGATTGCAATAGCATGAGGGGGATGCATCCTCACAATGTAAACAACATGCAAAGCATGGAGAGAACTCATGGAGAAAACAGATAAAAGTTTTACTACAGTGCTTTGTCTTACATATATACAAATATTTTGTAACAAACCTGGACTTTTAGTATTAAAAAATGAATACTAATCCTGGTAGTCAGAAGCGAGAAAAATACAGTTCGGAGCTTTGTACACAAACAAACATTTGCAGATAAATTTGCATCAGCTCTTATATATGTACGATTTGAGTTCATTAAATTAAAACTATTGCCTTGTTAGTCTTGTCAACATGCTGCTGAGAGAAACACAGCAGTTCTAGGGAGATTCATTCTTGTCCATCAGAAATATATACCTAACTGAATGGAACTGCTTGTGCTTTCATTTTACCTCAAACCTCCATTTGGCAGGAAATAACAAAAAATGGGATCTTCTACCACAAAAGTCCTTTGTGCAACAAGCTGAAAAAAAAACCAAAAAAAGCTTTTTGTTTCGAACTAATCACCAATTCGGGTGTTCACAGGCATTATTTGTCAGGGAATCCAGTTGAAATTGTGTAGTTCTTCATAAAATGAGAAAATTTGTTATTAATTATTGCAGACCATTCAGTCAACCCAAGGTCCTACCCTAAATTAAGACTTTACAGGCAGTACTACATCTCTTAGTACAAGCTATGCTCTTGCATTCTGGTGAGATCTCAAGTCCTTACATATAATGTTTATTTCCTGCCGTGGCTTCAATTTATTTTTTTTTTAGTGTTAGCAGATTTCCAACTGTGATTTTCTTTGTTGCAAATGTTCAACAATTTACAGGAGAAATTTCAGGTCATGAGTTTTTTCACACTTTAAACATATAAAGATTAAAGAATGAATGTGCAATCAGCATATATAGAATCCTGCTTTTACAAGAATGAAATCAATGGTTCAGCTTCTTAAATCCCAGTGGAATTCATAACATCTGCATTCACTGTTACCACTCTTTTGTGTCTCCTTCAACTAAATAGGTTCTTTAGAGAGACAGTTTGATAAATTGGAAAATATAATGATAAAACTTTGTTTTTCTTTCTGGCATGACATGGAAAATGTCCAAGCACTTGCTTCTAATAAAAATCTAACACTTTCTATAATGGTTTAATTTTCTCCTTACTTCTTCCCAAAGGCATAAATTCTTGTCCTTTTTTTGTTTTAAAGAGGAAGTATGTCTAACCTTTGTTACAGAGGGTGGAGGTAATAGAAAAGAATCCCCTCTGGATGGTGTCTTCATGGTTCTGTGCACAAGTGTGGACCTGTAGGATCCTGAGCACAAGTCAAGGAATGGGTGTTTCCAAGTCTCTGTACTCCTCTGTGCTTAACATTTTGTTACACTGAAAATCTCCCTTGGCCAAACTGTATCTTACCTGACAGTGTTTGAGAGAGGAATGTGCACAAAAGTGTAGACACTGGTTCTTGGCCTGTTAAAGTCACCGAGTCTATTAGAGACCTCCCCTAGGACAGAGAAAAGGTTTTATTTTGTTTTTTCAACTGCAGTTTCAAGACTCATTCATTACTATATTGGTACAGAGTCTGTATTTGGCAATGGGAAAATTTTAAATTTCATAAGCAATTCTTCCTTAAGAAATTTCTTTTAGACTCTGAGTTATTTGACCAGTACTTTGATCCTTATCCCACCAGATCCCTCTAAATCAAAGGAAGGAAACTTTGCAAATCCATGAACCACTTTCCTTCCTATACCCATATCCTCCAACAAGCAGGAGGCATTGTCATTGAACATACTTGCTAACAACATGCTGAAGACTATCCAATACACATAGGTCAGAAAATAAAACTGTAAAAAAGTTATTTGGTTTGATATTTTAGGTGCATAACAATTTCTGTGCATGTCCTGTAGTTATAAACCAGCCCAGCTGTGGTGCTTTATTTGAGTTGTGCATAAACATAGAAGAATCATGTGAACAACCTATTTGTAGGTTTTGATGCAGGAATTCTAATACTATCATGTAGAGAAAGTGATAAACTTTTTTTTCAAATTGTGAGTTATAAAATGTGTTAGAACAATTGCAATTCATGTGTATTTATGATTGTGTGTAGCTCTCTTAAGCAGTCCACTTCTTCCCTTTTTATTAATCATAAGATATAAAAATGTTTTATAATACAATAAAAACATTCATTTTTTATTTAAAATTGAGATTTATTCAGATAATGTAAAATTTTAGTTATAAATAGACATGAATTATACTTCTAAATCTAAATGGTTGCTACCTCCGCACTTTATTAATTTGAATTTTAGTGATACAGTCTCTGAAATAACTTTAAAATAGCAAGAGAAGTCCTATAAAGCTATTTTTTGAAAATAAGTATGTTGTGGTATCAGATGTCATAATTGATCAATCCATTTAAAAGATTGTATTTTATTAAGACAAAATATTTTTGAAATAATGAATATTGTCATTTAATCCCGCATGATCCCACAGACTATTTGATTTGAAAAGAAAGGGAAGCAGCAGATAAATAAAAATGAGTTTGGAGCTGGGGACTCTTTCTAATTAAATGCCTGGAGTTCAAGTAGTAAATGTTAAGTTTTCCCACTATGTTCTTATGCTTGTGGCTATTGGAAATGGCCAACATAATGCATGTTCAAGAATAAGAAGAAAAATAAGGAGAGTAGGATCACCAAATAATTACAAAGCAGACCCTCCTATTGAGGACACACACACGTGCACTGCAATGCTATCTCATCAGGGAACCAATTGAATCCAGGAGCCTTTTGGAAGAAAGACGTAGGAACGTCTTTGCTCCTATTTGAGGAATGATACAAGGGGCTATTTTTGAATGATTAATTAAAGGGAATCAATCTTCATTGCATTGCCACTGACATGAAAAGCACCGTAGCTGTGCAATAATCACATGCAATTATTCAACTATCCCTTTGGCAAGGACAATGTAATTAGTCCTGGTAGTGTCAAGAGATTTTCTTTATACCCAACAAATTGGCAGTTTTAATCAAGTGTTGCTGAAAATTTATCATTACACAGGGAAAACAATAGGTGAAGGTACAAGGCCCCAAGCTGTGTGAATCCTATCTACGACAGTACAAATTTGCAATACTAACAAAGTGATGAATGCTACCAATCCTCAAATAAGCTGGTTGTAATTGTGTATCAGTATCACACACCATAGTTCTTGTTTGTTTAAAACCATGGGCATGACCCTTCTCATGCCTCATTACTTAGCCTGCTTCAAGCCTTCATACCTGTTTTTGTGGTCACCTGTTATCAGAGCTATCATGAGCTGTCAGGAGGTGTCATGTAGGTTCAAGCCCCAAGCCTAATCTGAACATCTAAAACATCTAAACCCAGAATCACTCAACCTTGTTCAATGCCTGAGTGCTGAAGCGCTGAACCTCCCATATTCAGAGGCAACAGAGAGCTAGAAACTCTTGTAGTGTGTGGCAAAATGAAACCAGCCTGTAATGAAGTCAGTAAACTGTGTCTTATGTTCTGTAGCCAGGCTCTTGGCAGACATTTAATAAGGTCTGATGTTTAAGCACTCTTGAGCCCCTGTGCTGTGCCATATTTTGTCAGATTGGCTTGTTCCTGCTGTTGGAATGCTTGTAGTCACATTCAGCTATGAGGTCAGTCATATTTCTGCTAACTATAACAGATTTATGCCAATACTGAATTTGGTTGCAACTCTTTCATTGGCATAACTGGATATGTCTTTAAAATTGCCATATTACAGACAGTGGGTTCAGTGTGTACAGAGTATTGACAAGAGGGAAATCAGACTTACAGAGGGAACCACCAGAAAAGACAATGTGCTAAAATTGATTGCACATCTGAGATAGTACCTGTCTCAGTACAACTAGATCCATCTGTATCTCACATACTCTTGTATGAGGTAAATATGCATGCTGGTTTTTTTTCTAAATCTTAAAGAGATATTGTGTGGTAATTTTTTTTATTACATATTAATTTTTATATTATGTTCAGCATAAGTCCAATAAGACAGACTGTATGGGCAGCTCTTGCCAGTAAATCTGTGACAAGGTTGTTCTTATTGTTACCTGCCCTTCTCACTGGGGCTCTTTGAATACTCGTAAGTAAAAGAAGAGTATGCCCTACAAATAATTTACAATCTAAAAAAACTGTCCTGTTCAGCAAGCCTAGAAAGGTAATGTTTAGCCAACAGTTTTCTGACTGTCTTGAAAATTAAAACTTGTTTTAAGCTGAAAAACTTAAGAAGGATCCATGATCCGTTCTCTACAGAGGAGATCTGGAGAACTGTTAGTTCAGGTTATATAAACCAGTAATACTTACGGCCAGGAAAAGGGGAAAAAAGCCCATTTTCACCCATAAATGTGGTCTATTTTTTCACCTCTTTGCAGATTGAAAAGAGGACGAAAAAAGGTCTTTTCATTACTCTATTCTTTTTCCTTTGGCTTTTTTTTTAAACAGTTCTAAACACAACTCTTACAAATGCTGCTGGCCTGTATCACAACACAAAGAAATCAGTAAGATAACGGCAGAAGCATTGTTCTTTCTGCCTTCTAGTGTTGTGTTCAGCTTTATAAACTATCTATTTCTGCTAGATAGGTTGCCCAGTGGCTTAATACCTTCTACTTTTGCTTGTCTTTTTCTAAAGGGAGAAGTAGTATGTTGTCTTCTTAATATCCACTGTATCTGAGATTACTTTGAGCTCAGAATGCAAAACTTTTCCTCAGGCTACATCTCCATTTTCAGTGTTTTATAACCTCATGAGTGGAACTGCATTGCACACTGACAGAGGCATACATTACTTGTGGCAATGTGTTGGTTTGTTGCATTGTATTGCATTTAGTTGAAGGAACATCTCCCTCTATCCCTATACTCATCCCCCACCCCCACACTCAGGAAAAAGGAGAGGGAGGAAAAGAAAGGGAAAAAGAGACAGAGTAGAGAAGAGAAAAACATAGTACACACACAGAAGATTTTGTGTATAATTTGAATAATTTTTAGCTCTGCAGAGGTCCTTTATCTTAATGACTTCCCTAAAAAGTTGTCTTGTCAAACATAGTTAAAAGCTTTTGCATCATAGGAATGGAAGCAATTTGGAAACAGCATAGCAAAAGATAAAGAAACTCATTGGTTTGGCAGAATCATGCAAACGTTGAACAAATATAGTTACTATCAGAGAATTTTGATTCTTCAGTGTTGCATTTCCTTAANCACTTCCATCAAGGTTTGTCATTCTTTCAGTGTCTTCTCAGTCAGTATTTCAATAAGATGGATAGTCACAAAAAGCACAAAGAAGAGACAAAAATTAAAGAATCCATTATGTTGAAAGAAAGAGAAATGTGAGGAAGCTAAGTAGTAGGTGGGAAGATGTAATGAAATGTGGAAGGAATGAGACAGGAAGGGGGTAAGCATATAATAAACTACTCTGAAGGAATTAGGAAGGATAGAGGAGCTGATTGGAGTTTGCAGCTGCATTCTGTCCTAAGGAGGCTAATAGCAGTAAATGAGTGCTGAATGAATTTGTGAAGAACTGAACTGATAATAGTGTCAGCAAAATATACTATAAAGGACAGGAAACATCAGCAAGCAAAGGAGAAGTTATCAGTAGAAAAGAAAGAAAAATTGTATAAAGTGGATGGAAAAACCAAAAGGGTCAAAATCTCAAAGTAAATATCTATATTATTTGCTCTTGTGTGTTGTCTGATTGTTTTATTATTTAATACATGAGTTGAAGGTCTGGGTGGGTGGTGGTGGTGGTGGTGGAACCAAAAGTCTGAGGGCCTATCTGACCCCACAGGAGTTTGATAGATAGTAAGAAATAGAGAAAAGTGCTTGCTCATTGATAGATGGAAAAAACTGGATAAATTTCAAACTACAACACAGAGACTTGTGTAATCAAACTTGGATCTGGAATTTTTGGGTTATGTTTTGGTCACTCTTCTACTAATTTTTTATTTGCAATATATTATTGTTATTACTGTTGCTATTACTATTACTATAACTATTACTATTAGTATTACAGTTATTATTATCATTATTATTATTATTATTCCTACTCATGAGAACTTAGGTTGACATTTTTGATTGAGTACACCTAAGTACTTAAGAAAGAACATTTAGACATTCTTTATCAGACAAACTTCATCTTTATCAAACAAATAAGTGTACGGATGCTAAAACTGCCTACCTGGACATCCTATATTTTGGGTGGCCAATTGCTCATTGGAAATTTGACAAGGAAAAATTGAAAACAAAATCTTCTAGACAGAAAATATCTTCCTCTCGTCCCTTGGCCTGTAAGGTCCCCAGGTATTTTAANTGTTGCATTTCCTTAAGCATACTCTATTCTTATGCTATATAACCAACAAAGCCTGATGAGTGCACGTACCGTTGTCTTCTGCATTCCTATGAGACATTAATACCACAACAACAGTAGTCCAAAAAATTCAATTTTTCTGCACAGACATTCATAGAAAATGTACAGACTCAATCCATCTTGCATTGCNAACCAAAAGTCTGAGGGCCTATCTGACCCCACAGGAGTTTGATAGATAGTAAGAAATAGAGAAAAGTGCTTGCTCATTGATAGATGGAAAAAACTGGATAAATTTCAAACTACAACACAGAGACTTGTGTAATCAAACTTGGATCTGGAATTTTTGGGTTATGTTTTGGTCACTCTTCTACTAATTTTTTATTTGCAATATATTATTGTTATTACTGTTGCTATTACTATTACTATAACTATTACTATTAGTATTACAGTTATTATTATCATTATTATTATTATTATTCCTACTCATGAGAACTTAGGTTGACATTTTTGATTGAGTACACCTAAGTACTTAAGAAAGAACATTTAGACATTCTTTATCAGACAAACTTCATCTTTATCAAACAAATAAGTGTACGGATGCTAAAACTGCCTACCTGGACATCCTATATTTTGGGTGGCCAATTGCTCATTGGAAATTTGACAAGGAAAAATTGAAAACAAAATCTTCTAGACAGAAAATATCTTCCTCTCGTCCCTTGGCCTGTAAGGTCCCCAGGTATTTTAAATTTCAGGATTTCCAGATTCCAGGAAAACCAACAACAAAAATTAAAGTTTACAGGAAAAGGCTTTTTTATAATTTTTTTTCACCTGTATTTTTTAAATGTTTCTCTCCTTCAGTCAAATCCTCAAAATCCTCTATCTGGGAAATGCAAACCCAGGAGATTTCTGCATCAACTTGCTCTCATTTTAAAGGATTTTAAAAACTGTATCATAAAAGGGAGGTGACTAAATATAGATGTTGAAAAGCATACCATATATGAACAATTCAAAATATACCCTCCAATATTATGGGTATTAAAGGCATATATTGTCAATTAATTATGACAAGTGGACCAATGAATAAAAACTAAACTTAACACTCAGGTGTTATCATGAGGTAAAAAATAAAATGGTGTCAAAATATAGTCCTGTTTTTAAGTTTGACAAGAGCACTTAGAGACCAGAGTCATGAGATCCTGAATTTGATTTGAAAATGCTTGGGTCACTTTTAGAGATTGCTTCCTGGCTTTTAAGTCACTGAACACTTCTGAAAAAAAATCTTCTCAGCAGATCTGACAAATTGCTCATGATGAGTAGTTCAGTTATCTCCAAATATGAAGGAGAAGGTGCAACAAGAGAGATTAAAGAGCATGGATGCATTTCTGAATTAAGGTCAGGAGAAACAGAAGACATGATTATATAGGAATACAGGCTGAAATTACAGCAGTTTATATGTTCTCTCCAGCTTACCCTCCATGTCAATATCTGGCTTGAAATTCTTGCTGTTAATGAGAATTTTGCCATTAAAATTTTAAACTTCACATCACTAGAAACTGAGGGACCATGTTCACATTCTTCTTTTCTCACATCCCACACAAGACCATCCTGCATTGAATGTAAAGGTTCAGTTAATCACAAACAAAATTTTACTTTACCTATGGTTATGTCATAGAATTGGTTTTGCTACTGGAATTCAATTGCACTTTGTCCTATTTTGCTATTCTCGAGTCACTCATTGGGCCCCAAGTATACAGAGTGACGAGACAAACACTGAGGCTTGGTGCTGTGCAATTTAGCTAAGTGCATATGGTGAAATCCACAGGGGTCCTCTGAAGATTTTGTAGTCGGGTTAACATTAAAAGAGAAACACTCAGTTGTGGCCCATTCCTGCTCACTTTCGAGGTAATCAAAGGATTTGCAATAACAACAGCTGGAATAGGTTTAGATCCTTTTTAAAGATTAATCCTAGATGTTTTATGGCAAGTCATTTATCCGTCATCTCAGTGCCAATTCTGTAAGAAAACATCCAGAAAGTCAGAGTTTGTAAATGTCATTTTGTCATTCACTCTGAGGTTTAATATTATGTGTCAATGTTACAAACAAATGCCTCCAGGAAAAGTAAAACCCCATCTTCTCTCAGGATATTAACATTTACAAATATTTGCTTCAGGTCTTTGGAGATGATAATATACTTCAGCTGTTATCTTTTGACAAGTCATAGATATAGGAAAAAAATTCATGGGCTGAATTCTTCCTTCTTACAATGCTATGGATTAGGAGTAATTCCAGGAAGTCAAAGCATTTATATCAGACTAAAGCTAATTAACAAGAGCAGAATGGAGCCCAGAGTTACACTGTGAGACTCACACATAAGTGCAATCTGCAACTAAGAATAAATGTGTTTAATGTAACCTTCATAAGTCATCAGCACAGACTCCTTTAATTTTGTTTTCTGTTTATTCATATTACAAAATGCCTTTGTTTAAATATTTCTCTGACCTAGTTTAGCAAAAAAGCACATCAATAATGTAAACCCCAACAAGTGAGCTGATACATTATATTTGTAAACAGTGGCATGTTTAATCAAATTGCACTGGATGATAAATTCAAGTGCTTGCTTTCTTCAGCAGGAAAAAAAGCTCATGTTTATATTGTTTTATTTATATTTAGCTCATTTAGTTTACCATCCTCTTTCTTGTCTCTTTTTCTTTTGTTCAGCCCACAGGTTATTGGCTTTGTATTGGTTTGTATTTTTCCGTGGAGTTAAGAAAAAACAGGAGCTGAACAACAAAACAGTAACTAAGGCAGATAATATTGAATGATCTTCACTATTTTTATTCTGAAAAAATATGAATGATGTTTCACCATCTATTTGATTATCTCTTTATTTGTGCTAACACTTAAGGAGCATCAATGTAAATAACTGTTCCTTACACTCATCATAATACAGGCCCAAAGAAAAGGACAGTGTGTGACCAGAAGAACTTCCCACCTAAATAGAGAAGACAGATGGAAGTTCATTCTCAGGAATGAATAAGTTAGCCTTTCCAATTTCTTGTTGCTTTTAGATAGATATAGGGAGCAGTGCTCCAGAGATGAGACATTTTTTCTCAAGTTTATTCAGAAAGGGAGGAGTTGCTGCTGCAGCCCTCTCCATGAGCAACAAGCAGAGATATGGCTCTTGGGGCAAGTAGCAGGTAAATACTATACCTAAATTCTTACTGTTTGTTATAAACAATATGGTTTTTTACTTAATTTTTAAACACTATCTTGAGACAATACATGTTTTAAGTTAAAAACCTGTTTTGAAAGAGAGAAATGTTTCAAAAAATTTACTTCAGGAAAGTACAAGTATTTTTTAAAATCCTTTCTCTAATCTTGACACTTAAAAAATAATTTATAACTTCAATTAAAAGCAAATTTCAAAACAGTTTTATTTTCTTCACATCCCAAGATTGATTACTTGGAAGACAGTCATATTTGGGTTACTCAGAGGGTTAATATACCTAAGTTTGTAGTTGAAACTTGGGTCTGGACCTAAAGAAAAAGTACAATCAATGAACAGTGTCTCTTTGTCTCTTTACTGGTATTTTATTTAATTAATGCACATTATTTCAAAAACCCTTAGTTAGTGTTCTCTAATTTATTAGCATGAACTTTTAGTGGTGACTTTTCCCCCTCCACCCAGTTTGAACAGCTTACATAAGGCCAAGAAGCAGTTCTTTCACACCTTTTATCACAACTGATCATAGATCCAAGGTTTGGACTGATATTTAGTCTCCAGTTATTACATTACGCATCATTACTCATTAATTAAAATTAATACAGCTATTTGCTTTAATATGCTACAAATTAACTTAAGAAATGGGATTATATCAGGGAGATAGCTTCTCACAGGATTCCAAACTCACTGTCTGAAGAAGGCAGGCGATTTTCAGAGGATCCATCATTCCCTTAATAAATGCCGAAGAAGGCTAATAAAATATGCTTGCTGTGTATAATCCAGGTAACCACCACTGGCAGTTGTGGTGAACATTTCCCACAGTTGAACTTGATGATAACAGCAACATCTGTTGCTAAAGAAAAAAGAAATCATTTACTCAAGTTCATATTGCAAGTCATTAGTGAAGCCACATGAAGATCTTGAAGTTACTGTGAGCCACCTGCAACCTTCCTCTTCTTCTAGCATCTAGAAATATTAAAAAAGCACTAGCAATGCTAATCAGTGAAATTAAATTTTTAGAGCCCTCTCTGTATGGATTTTTTTTTAAGCCAAGTTTAGAAGCAATTTTGTTTTACCAACACAAGAATATATACTTTCTAGGGAAACTTCCACGTATTCTGAAAACTAATCTCTTTCAATGAAAGTTCACTGAGAGCAATGGTCTTATGCCAGAATATGACTTGACCCTTTTCTTCCATTGCCTCAAAATGCAAGGAATCAAAACAACTCTCCAGTAAAATCGAATACAAGCTATGATTTAAGTGAAGTTATACTTATTTTAGCACATTTTCTTGTGCCTGTGAAAGATGAAAAAATAAAACTGTAGTGCTGACAAAGGAGCCTTATACTAAAGGCCAGCTATAAGCATAAGCAGTAGGAAGCTAACTCAAAGGCCTGTATGTTTTTAGAAAATTGTCTGCCAAATCTGTCAGAAAAGCAAGCCCATTATGTCTGGTCTTTGTATGGTGCTCTGGCTCAAGCTGGCATTGTTACTGAAGAGTATCAAGGGGTCTCTCACAGGCTGTGGAATCCTGAATTCAGAACAGGTGCAGTCACACCCTCTCTACAAACAGAACTACTTTGTTTGAATAAGCACAGCGGAGAAGAATGGGATGTATTAATAGCTAAATATTGTCTTTATTAACAGTGGAACAGCTGGCAGTTCTGTATGACAGCACTCATTCCAATCTATTTTATCCATTTGCAAAACTATAAGCACACCACATCAGGGAACCGAGGGGACCACACACAAGCAATCAGCCATTCAACAGCACTATAATTGCTTCACAGTTGGAAGTTTGTTCTGCTCAGCTACTGTTATTCTTTTAGTTTGAATTGTTGATGCACTGCAACTATCTGGAATCTAGTGTTGTTAATGCAGATAAGCTTGCTGAGAAAAAGTCCCTTTGTTTTACAAGCTAGCCTGCTGCAGGAACTGCTGCTGTGCCTCTGAGGATCACAGATGCCTCAAGTGCTGGGTACCAGGACTGAGACAGTCAGGCAGTCTGAATATCTTGGCTGTATCTCCCACAAAATCATTACCCTGATAAGAGGAAAAAGGTCCCAATAAACTCTTAAAATTCTGTTAGACCCTACTTGAGAACCTATACTGAAGACTTTATACTGAACATGAGTCCCTTTGAGATGTGTAAATGCCTGAAACTGTGCTATTTACTGTGATGCGGCAAGGAAGCTGTTGTGGAAGGAATTGGTTTCAAGCACAACGTGTCTTAATGTGGGTGTAAAGAAGATACAGTAAGGGTAGGGATATTACATTTACCAGGCAATAAAGAAAATTGTACTTGATACATTTGTATTCCTAAGGAATGAAGAGTCTGGAATTCTAGGCTGCAGCTTGCAATACTGCTGTTGATTACTGTCTGATCTCCTAGTTGTTTGCAATACGCACATATCCTGATGCTAACATTGTTCATTGTAGCTTGATTTTGCGATTTCTTTCATCTGTCTGCCTTCTCATACCCATACAGGAACACTTTTTTCCCTTCCTACCACGGCCTACCACTTATTTGGTAAGTTCTCAAAGTATTCCACAGAGAGAAGATTAAAATACCCTTGGCTGTAGCGAGGCTAGCAGAAGCCATACCAATAAAAAATTATCTTTCTGCTTTGCATGGTTTTTAGCATTCTGTTTTCTATCATCTTCTGGGGTAAAATACTCAGAGGACTAGTTCTTATTCAAAGTTTACTATTCAGTAGATCTCTCTCAGCCTTTATACAAAACAGCATTTCAGTACACTGTTGTGATTTCTTTGTTATGCCTTGACACATGGCTCTAGGTAATAAAATAATGTGCTGTCCCAGCTTGTAATCTGTTGCTGCTCTTTCAGGTTGTCCTTTTTTTCCTTCATCTCTAGTGATGCACCTTGTGGAGAAATGAGCAGTTCTTATAGGCATAACAATATATTTGTATGAACTAAGATCACTGTTAAAATTAAATTAAGTTTTTGTCCTGTCCCTCAGGAGAGCACGTAAAAATCTGAATAGTGAGGAAAATTTCTTTAAATCCCTTAAAGAAATCAGCAACCTTAAGAATGATACATAATTTTTATTGAAATTGAGTTGTGAACTAGAATGTGCATATGGATGGTCAATAAATGTTTAAAAAAACCCCTACAGAAATGACAAAACAAGAATAATTAGGGAATCATCTAGGGTCATCTTTGAAAAAATAATAATTGCCAAATATAGGAATAATATGAAGGTGCAAGCTGTAATTGTGCATACAAAATCAACTGTGAACAAAGTCATTAATAAACAACACCATTTTATTTCCCACTGTCAGAATTATTACATTAGTAATCAAGAATGCAATTAATGACTAAATGCTCATTTTGCCTGTGTTCCTAGATTTTTTGCTGTGTGCTCCAGGAGAGTCAGATTTGCACTAGATTTCCACACCCGGTTTGTACTTTTCTAGCTAACACTGCTTCAGGACTTCCACCTTGACAAGCAGTGAAGCACCTTAGAATCAGATCCATAGTAAAACTTGTGATTCTGAGAATGCAAAGAACACTTTACACCTAGTTCAAGGGGACCAAATCCATTTGGGTTCCAAGTATTTAATGTCCATTAGCAATGGGAGTGCGTTAAATGCTATAATCCATTTCATGCACTACAACACTGTTTCACCGTGCTTCCTCTGGTAAATGTCAGAAACTAGGACATGTCTTTTCAAACTGTGATTTTGAAATAAAATAAAAAGGTATTATAAAAGACATATAGCATCATGATTTGCACCATCATTGAGGCAAATACTTGGAAAAATTCCTCTGCAAACCAAGCTAAATATTTATTTATTTGTTTAGGGGTATTTAATACTAGAAGATAGAGTAACTAAAATGTCCAGTTGGCCCCAACAGAAATTTTAAGAGTCTTATCACTAAAATATGGAATGTCTTTGATAATTCTAGCTCAGTATTCCATTTCCCTCCAATCCTTCCAAACAAGCCATTGAAGAAATTACTATTTGGTTTAGAATGATTTACAAGTAATTGTGCAAGTATAAAAAATTAAGCTAAACATATACTTTGAAAAGCAGAGTTGAAGAGGATTTGGGGTATTTGGGTCCTTCAGGTAACTGCTTCCAATAGTGTGATTTTACAAGGTCATTCAAATCACCTACTTCATACCTGAAGATAGGTAATATCTCTGCACATTTAACACTCTTAGAAGCTACATGAAAAATTAATTTTTGTAACTGTAGTGCACTGTGCTTTATCTTGCACAAGTTTGTTCACCATTACCATATCACAAAGGCAAGGAAAGTTCTAGAGTTATCATAAGACAAAAAACGCCAACAAAAACAAAACCAAAAACAAAATAAACACCCCAAGAAAACAAAAAACCAACCAACCAACCAACCAGACTGCTGTTTCTTAACTGACCTAGGAGAAAAAAAACAAAGAAAGACTGTTTTGGTGATAATCCCAGGAATATCCCTGTAGCAACCCATGTAGCTGGAACAGTGAAAAAATGTCTCCAGAGAACCCTGAATGTAATGGTACATAAGTACTGTGTATCTGTACAACTTTCTTAAGGAACATATAAAATCTGCAGAGAGACTCTACATTTCCATACAGGCACTGTTTGGAAATTTTTTTTTTATAAAACCCCATGTATTTCATGTATTGCAAAATCATGCTAGGCATTGCTTCCTATTTTTCATATTTATCTGTTCTTGGTTTTCTAATAGTCCACAAAGCAAAAGAAAAGCTCATGGAGTGCTTGCCTGCTGAAAAGATACTACTGCCATTGGCAGGGAGCAGCATATTGATGTGGATGTACTTTTCATGAAGGGTGCCCAGTATAACTGTGTGTTTGTGAGACAGAGGCTACTTACAGCCTCTATTTAGGTTTCAAGATAGATAAAAGATATAGTATGTCCTCACAAGAGATTGAAAAAAAAAAAAAGAAAATAAAGAAAAAGAAAACAATCCCATTTTCTGACTGAACTGGAAACTTTGCTTCCATTTCAAGGTAAGGACGAGAATTAATGGCATGAGTTCAATGCTGTCTAGTAATTAACATGATTAATTTACATAAAGGCTGGGCTTAGAAGTGGTGTGTGCAGTATAAGCTGTCAGAGCATATTGAGAACACTGAAGCATAGATTGCAATTTATACCTCTGCTTTCAAAGAAAGCGTCAGTCACCTAAACACATTTCATGGGCTCTTGAATTCCCTCCTTCTTTCAAATTTTAGTGAAAAGGCTTATCATCTGTTTTTAATCACCTTCAGCTTTCTAAAACCTCCATCAAACTCTTCTGTCCCTTTTCCTTGTATTGTTCAAGTTAAGAGGCAATTTGCAGGTGTATGCCTGTATTTAGGCAGCACAGCTGAATTATCAATGCTTACTAGAGCCCCTTGTGCTGCTGTTTTTATAAGCATTGTATTTGGTATTATATCGAGTTGTCTTGGGCTGGTTACAAACAAAGCTTGTGACATATTTTTGCTGCAGAAGATGGATAAAGATTTCTCACTTGATTGCTAAATTAGAGGCATGAGTAGTGTAGTGACACACATCTGTTACTGTGTCCAGCATATTTTTCCAATTTTCTTTGATTTTTCCTGTTTGCTTTATCTGAGATAGATTTTTAGAGAAAATTTTTAGAAAATATTAGCCTCTGACAATAGGAAGATGGACTGGAGCTAGTGCCAGGAATAAGGTGCATACTACCTAAGCTGTGAGAAAAGACATAAGAAGTTGAAAAGACAAGTGATTTTTGCTTTGTACAGTTGTAGATTTTCTTCAAGTTAAACAACTGTATTTGCAATCCTCATCATCCTGTTTCATGGACTGGACTGAATTCAGAAACCCATGCTGTGACCTCAGCTCTAACAAAAAGGAGATGGCAAAAAGAAGATCAGATTTTGTTCTTGTTCTCTGGTTGGTATATTGGTACAAATATTCTCATTCTGGGAATTTCTCATACCAGATAGGATGAATCAGCAATTTAATAAATAAACATATTGAAATTATTTATATGTGGGTAATGGGACTGGTTTAGGGTTTTCTTTTTTTCTTCATTTTAATTTTTTCCCCCTGAACTTACATCAGCAGACTGAGTGATATTTCTTTTATGGGCAGACAAAATGGACCTGCTTTGGGATCCAGTCACAAGTCCACTCTTTTACACTTGGTATGAGAAGGAAAGAGAATTATTTTGGCTTCAGGGTTTCTCAGATGTTATATGGTAACCAAAGTGAAAAAACCAAATTCTTCATGAATTTCAAAGAATGGGAAGGCACTCTATGAGACAGGACTTGTTAAGGAGAATGAGGTGGAGCCCAGGTCTGAACAGAACTCATGTCCATTTTGAAGAGGAGAGGCCAAACAGAAAGCTCCAAACCTGTGCTTCCTCAGAAACTCAATGCACAGGAAACATAAAGACCTGTTTTTTGAGCTTTCTGATATCTGATTGCCTGGCTTTTTGAAACTCTTTTCCAGCAGATAGTACAAGCAAACATCTTGTGAAATATCTGTGGCCCTTTCTTCTACCCTAAAGGGTCTGACTTCAAGCCTGTTGCCTGTTCAACACAGCAACAGCACTCTGCTGGTCAGTATTTTCTTGGCCTGAAGGAAGACCAAGTACCCACTGTGATTTTTTTTAAAAAAGATTTATCAGCTGCTTTCAATTATGTTGATAGTGTGGTTTTAAATCAATGGCATTAGACCAAGATGAACTTGGCCCACTTCCTTGAGTATAACAACATCCAGACTTAGAGTCACTTCTGCAGCTGTTACATGTCTTAAAATTTGTTGGTTTTTTTCTATAAGCAATTTGAATGGTGGTAAATAGGCTTCCTCTTCTTTGACCTACGGCTTTTCAGGGCTGTAGATTTGTTCTCATGAGTGCAGCAAGAAACTTTCAGGCATCTTTGCGGAGATCCTTAACCAGGAGAGAAAGCTTCTGGTGAAGCTCTGCGGCACTAATCAAAAAGTTCATTTATTGCACTGAATCTGGCTTTCACTGAGTGCAATGTTCTCTGTAACATCTCTCCCTGAACTCTGAGAATGTATTCATGCAAAGATAAAGCCAAATCCACATTACAAATATGTTACAGTTTAGGAAGAAACAAATTAAAACATATTGCTCAAAACTTGCTTTGCATGGAGGAGGTCTGATCGAAGCAGAAATGTACAAACTATATTGCAGCTATTTTCTGAGCTGAAAAAGACTCTCCCCTGTAGGAGACTTGGATTGTTTAAAAAGTAAGAAAATATACAATTCATAAAGGCAAATAATAATGACAAAAAAATCTGTAGCTGCCCTGAACAACAGCAGCTGAAAAAGGAGAGTTAGGTTTGATGTGAATTTTAATATGCCGCCTAGATATTACCGAGATGTATGCACACAATAGTAGCATTGCATTTAGTTTAAGACTGTATTTGCCCTAAAAATAAAGACAGAGACTCTTTCAGACTACATAATTATAGATCACATGTGGAGGAGAAACAGCTATGAAAAAGTCATAGTCCTTTCAAACAAGATCAGAAATAGTGAGCTAAACCTGTGGTTTTAGGCATATGACCTTTGTCTCATTACGTGTACCTTTAACTGTGATAAACATCCATTTAAATGAATATCATTTTCTTACAATTACAGAAGGGTCATACATAATGTACTAGGTTCCCCTGGCAGCATATGTGTTAGCCATGCATATTTCATGACCAGTTTTATTCCTCTAGTCAGCTTCAAGCGATGCTCAAGCCCATGGCTTTGGTGTGTAGGAAATTAAGGTCTTGCCCATAAAAAGATTGTAACTCTGCACATTACCAAGAAGTGCAGCAGAATGATCTACTTGTAACATTTGATGGGTTTTGATATCAAATTTCTTTGTGACACACACTAATTCCCCTTATTTGTTAGTTGCTATGGAAAAAGTATTATTTCCACAAGCGTTTGAATCTAAAAATTGTGATTGTTGCTCAGCACTGAAGGCCAGTGAGGAATGTTGTAGTTGCATTAGAAACAAAAGAAAAAGAGAGGTGGGGAAGATTAAAATAAGTCAAATATGCTATGTGCTAAAATTTTATAGGGCAGGCTGCAAAAAAATTTATTGTGATCCAACACATGATCTGGGTAGGTAAAGCAACATCTGTTTGTACACTGTGATGGCTTTTCCTGATGCAAAAGGGAGTGATATAAAAGGCTAGAGTGGTAACAGGAGTAAAAAAGGCTTCAGTATGAAACATAAAACTTCACAAATTCTCAACACCAGCAGCAGCAATTTCCCCTTTTCTCTTTTCAAGAAAATAAATTTTATCAAGGCAGCTTTATCTCGCTGATATTTTTCACCACAGTAAAGACTCTGTTTGGAGCCACATAAGTCACAGATGTCAGCTTAGACAGTGAACACATTCTGCTGTTGTAGCAGGATGGTTTGGTTTCCAGTCAAAAGGAAAGGTTATTCTCTGCTAATCTTTAAAACAGTGCAGAGCTGTGCAAAATTAAATCCAGCAAACGCCCCCCTCCGAAATGTGGCTGATGCTCAGAGATCGAGATGCCATGTTTGATGCCCTGTGGTTTTGGGAGATATTTTTTGTTTGAGTGATTGCAGTGAAGAAAGCTGTTCTCCTTGATATGCTAAATTAATATTTATGTTGTTAAAATATCAGAGACACCACAGAAAAATATTAATATAAAAAGGTTATAATTATCTTTAAAAATGCGGCAGCAATTGAAATGTAAATCCTAGTGAGCTGGGAGAGAGACTTGTTTGCATTGTGCCTGGGGCACCCTGCCTGCCTGCTGCAGCTGCCATTGATCATTTCAAATCAAAGGAAGCTGGAGATGTCTCTGGTGGCTCGACTGGGAAAAAAGCAAGCAGAGAAAGATGCTCTGTTCTGCAGGAGTGTTATCAAAAAATGAGCTGGAATGTGTTTTAAATCTTGCTCCTGTTGAATATGGAGCCCTTCAAAGCTTTGCCACAATAAATAAAGTTTTCAAAACACATAGAATCTAAAAGATGTTTAAAGTCCCCCTTAACTAAAGCATTTTTCCCTTTCTTGTTGTTATTAGAAAATAACAGCATGAAGCTAATGTACATGTGATGATTAAATCAGAAGACTATGCAAACAATCAGAACCCACCATTTTGGAGTAGAGTTTCTTATTTTAAATTCCTGTAAGTAGAAAAAAAAATATTTTCAGGGGAGAGGACACCCAACACAGGGAAATAGAAACGCAAATTGATATCACTATTATTCTCAAACAGAATGTCTCTGTACTGTACTGGGCAGCAACAAGCAATATGCCTTCAGCTGTCTGCACTTCAATAATAGGAGATAAAATGCATCTTCACTAAACCCTGAATATTACTATGTAGACATTTCTTGAGGTCCATTAAATTCTATTTGACATACATTAAAAAGATTTAATCACAGATGCCAGTCAGCTAACCAACCAATTAATCTAGCTGTTTTTCCTATGAAAATTGTATTTTAAAAGTTCTTTTTCTCCCCCCTAATTTAATTTAGTCATCCATTTAAATTTCATGTATTTATCATGTAAATGTGCCTTATTTGCAAAAGAAAAGCTCAGGACTCAGTGAAATAAATAGTTATTTCATTAAAATGGATACAAAAAACCCTGTGATTAGGGTAATTAATTTGCACACTAAAAGCTATCTTTCTAGTTCAGATCATTAATATTGATGGTGTTCGATTTTGTTCTCAGTAATGTTCCTTGAAATAAACTCAGAACTGGCAAGAAAGGATGAAGAAGCAGCCGCTTAAACTAGAAATGAGGATTCAACAAGCACTTGGCTACTTTCCCCCTTCCACTATTCAAAATTAATAACACACAGTCATGATGCCTGTGTCCCAAAGTGAACTGGATTACTTGGATTGCATGGGATTACGTGGTTCGTCACAACTGAATCTTATTTACATATGCAGTTCTCACTGCATTTCTCTGACTTTATTTTCCGAATAGCAAAATAACATCAGTAGATCTTATGTCTAGGTATTCATGCTGCTATACACATCACTGCCAGAGAACAAGGCAGAGTTTGCCAATACACTCTTTTGTCATTAGATTTTCATCTACATAATATGCAAATTATGTTGAACAGTTTCCCAGTTTGAGTACTTTCTATCACAAGATTTAGTCAAGGCTCATATTTTGTTTTCCCATTGTACAGCAGATGTATTCCACAAAAGACTTTGCAGGAAAGGTGTCACATCACTGTTGTGCATTATCAATTACGGCTGTGGGCAAAGTGCTATGAAATCCAAGTTCTAGAAAAATTTCAGAGACATTATGCTGTCTGTGTCTACATACTCAGATGTAGTTTGTGGTGGAGAAGTCAGATGTGCACTGTAGTACGAGTGGTGTGTGTTTTATTTGTACAGACAAATTATATGCATACATGATATTTGACTTTTTTGATATCTATGTGAAATATTTACTTTCAGCTTGACTGCACAGCTCGATCTCTGTTCATTTTCCATCTCTGGCACCTATTTGAAACCTCCAAGAATCATCAGAAAGTTTCAATGTTTTGAAAACAAGTTAGAAAACCATTTTTTCCCTATTTGCCAAATGTGGAGCTTTTTGTCACCCCTTAGCCATCTCCAAGATCACGTTCAGATAACTTTTGTCCTCGGTCAAAGACAGTTTTGTGTGATGGAAGTTTATCTATAAACACTTTTTACTCTTGAAGGTTTAGAAAAATGCATACTATCTTATTAGGGACAGTGTTTGATTTATATCTGGTAAATTTAATATATATAAAAGAGACTTCATAATTATATTTATTTTACATATAGTCTGTACAGATGTGTACAGGTATACAGTTTTTTTTCAGAAAAGGTCACATGTTTTGAAGTAATTTCAAGTTCATTTTACAACTGTTAATTCACGGTTATATAATCTAATAATTTCCTCATTCTCAATCCTTTCTCAGGCAGTCCTTTCTCAGGCACTCTTGACTTACCAGGCAGTTACATACCAAAACCCATGCAGTAGTTTTCATGTCACAAATGGGTCATTGTTCTGCCAATTACATATCATATATAAATAATATACTAAAATACTAAAGGATTTAGAATCATTTACTTCTTCACAGTTTGTAAATTCAATCATGGCTTCACTACCAATGAGTAAGAAACAACCTTTAGCTAATACAATAATGTCTTTCTTTCTTTCTTTTCTTCTGTTTGACCACAGTATCCAAAACCAATGTATGATTTAACAATCTGAATGTTGCAATGCTAACAGCCAGATTTGTACCATCTGAAAATCCAGCCCTATCAAAAAACTGCATGCAGAATTACCAGCTGCCTTTAAAAAAAATCCATATGTCTACTATGGACAGGTATGTGCAAATATTTAGATATAAACACATGTGAACATTTATATATCTTTATATAAAAGCCATCATATTTTTCCACTCACTTGTACTGTATTGAACTGAGAAGGTATGTCCACTCTTTTAATTCCTACACTGTATGAATGACTGCACATATACACATGTATGTTCAAAGAAAACACTATGGTCTTTTAGACTTAAAAAAAAATTATTTCCTGTGAAGAGTTTGGCATTTGCTCATCCTACTCATCTGATGCTTTTAAAATGTGAATTCCCAATGTCTCTCATTAAAGAAAAAAAAAATCCTAGCTGTGAATAATGCAGGAAATACTTCCTGATTCTTCTGCCATGGAACTTGTTGAAGAACAATAATTCAGTTCAAAAAATAGGAACTCCAATGTAATCTACTGTGAATTTCTCCAATATCTTTCAGAATTATTTATTGCCAAAAGTATTTACATTAACCCGCTGTGTTTTAGAAAGGGAAGGTCATAAGACAGGCTCACTTCTGTTCACTCTGGACAGTATCCATCACACTCTAGGTATTTGAACAATCATGATATTTTCTTAAGAATTTGACACCTGGTGTCTCTCTTATTTACCTTAATATCAGCCATAAATCAGGAGATCACATTCCTTATTCAGTAATGGAGATGGGGTTTGCATCCTTCTGGTGAGGATGCACTACCAACTTTGCAGAAATGCAAACCCAGCATTGATCATTTGCATGTCCTTTTTCCTTGTTTTAGTGAATGTTATATGGAGACACATACATAGGCCAAGGATTCCTGGGCCAAAGAACCTTAAAGGTAGCAGATGACCACTATACCCATGTGGAAAAACATCAGGAGAATAATCTTTAATAACCCAAAGTGTGAAGACTAAATAAATTTTCTTAAAGGTGGAATTTTTGCACAAAATTTGTAGAAACAGAAGAAATTTATGCTTGATTTAGCCATTCTATTTTATTCTTTTAATCTTTTAATGATTTATCTTTTAATGATTAATGAGTGATATGTATTATGTTGAAAAAGATATTTTCATTAATCTCTAGAAGTCTCCATTAAAAAGTGCATTGTAGGGGTTGTTTCCATAGAAA
>VZTZ01005813.1:0-37978 GCA_013400955.1 Drymodes brunneopygia
CTTTTCAAACCACAACATTCATGCATACTTATTTCCTTTTTTATAAAAGCTCTGCTATGTAATCCTAGTTTTTTTCTCGCATCCTTGACTGCCCAGTTAGATCTGGAGCCTTTTTCAAATTACCTCTTGTCTTTTATGGAATACAAGTCCCTGGTAAAAGAAAATTATCATTTGGGTCTATGGAAGTCCTCAGTACTGGGAGAAAAGAATAAGGCATGAATGCTGGTAGAATATTTTAAATTTTCCCCAGCTGCAACAGAATTTAAAAAAAAAATCAAAATCTAAGTTAAGAAAAAAACCCACAAAACTGGATAAAATATTAATGAAATATTAATGAAATTTTCTATTATTCAACCATTTTTATTTTTTCTAAATTTTCATATTGTCATTATGAATGTAATTTGAAAAGTGTTTTCAAACCGTATTTGTCAATTTCTGAATGACTGGCACTTCTACTGGGTCAGAAATTGCAGGTACTTATAAGGGAAGATATAAAGGAAAACTGTCCTTTTCTGCTAAGCCTCAGCACAGCCAAGTCAACATTTTTTCTGGAAAAAACTTGGTTATGATTGAACATTTTCCATCCAAATAATTTCAATTGAATTTTATTCTCCAGAACTGCATTATAATGCAGTGTCATATTAAGCCATTGCCTTCTGTCACTTGGCTGTCCCTTTCATTTGACAAGATGCAAGTTCATTATATGCTGTAGTATTCTGATTCTGAGAGATTTAATCATACAAGCTAAGCTACAAAAAGTGTAGCAATTTGCCTTCTGATAGTCCCACCATTCTTTACTGCATCCAGTTAAAGTGATATGGATGGGTCAGCATTAGATGACAGGTATCTCTGTGAATGGGGGAGGCTGATGGAAAAGAGGTTCTTTCTCTTGACAGAACATGTACCAGTATGTCAGAAGCTGAAATTATTAATATTGGGATACGTATAATGCCTTTGAGAGAGCAAGCAAGGCCAAATTTCTGCCCAGTTGCAGTCATAATGGTTCCCAGCCTAAGCATACTTGCAACTAACTATTTTCTTCGGTCTTGCCTATTTGATCAGTTCTCACTTGACAGTTACATCCTGCTGATCTAACTTTCCATCACAGTTCTACCTGCATAGTATTCTTCCCAAAGTTCCTCTGCACAGCAGAGGTGTGATGTGTAGAAGTTGCTACCCTTTACTTCTGAGCTATTTGTGCTCAGCTAGAAATGGGGAAAAGATCATAGAGTCCAAGTCCTCATGCACCCCAGGACACGGTTGGCCCCTCCTGGCTGCCAGGGCACTGCTGACTCATGTTCAGCTTTCTGCCAAAGTAGGATCCCCAGATTCCAGCATCTCATTCCCTAGTCTGTCCATATATCCAGGTTTGCCCTGTCCAAGGTGCAGAATCTGGCACTTGTCTTTGTTCAACTTCATATAGTTGCTGTATCCCAGCCCTCTGATTTGTTCAAGTTTCTCTGTGGTGCCTGTCTGCCTTCGAGGGAGTCAACAGCTCCTCCTAATTTAGTGTCATTGTCAGACTTGTTTGATATGCTTGCCAGTCCTGTGTCCAAGTAATTTAAGAAGATGTTGAAGAGCACAGGGTCGAGGATGGAGCCCTATGGAACCCCACAAGTGACAGCTCACCAGTCTGATGTCACCCCATTCACTGTAACCCTTTGTGCCCAACCTGTGAGCCAGTTGCTCACCCACTGCATGATGTGTTTATCCAGCTGTGAACTGGACATTTTGTCCAAAATGATCGTGTGAGAGACAGTATCGAAAGCTTTACTTGGATCCAAAAAAATTACAAGTGGCTTCTCTTGATTAGCTCAGTGGGCAACCTTGCCATAAAACAAAATTGTTTGACAAGCAAGACTTTTCCTTCATAAAGCTATGCTGGCCGTGACCAGTCATTTCAAGTGTTTTTCAATAACTTCCAGAAAAATTTTCTCCATAACTTTACCAGGCATTGAAGTGAGACTAACAGGCCTAAAGTTACCAGGATCATCCCTCTTGGTCTTCTTGAAAACTGGGGCATTTAGCAGCTTCCAGTTGACTGAGATTTCTCCAGATTTCTAAGACCACTGAAAAACCATTGAGAGGGGTTTTGCGATGACATCAGCCAGCTCTTTGAGTTCCCTGGAATAAATACCATCAGGCCACATAGACTATAAAGGATCAGGTTAGTGAAGTGCATAATGTTGGCGTTCATTTGTGACTGTAGAAGGATCAGACAGCTTCAAAACTGTCTTAGTAACTTCTACAAATTTGAGTTGATCTCTACAACTTGTATGCTTAGTTTTACCTTTTGCTCTATAGACAAAAAGTGAAACTTCAGTGAAATTTAAAATGTGTCTGTTCTTTGCATGCTCCATAGATCAGTGATCAATTCAATGCAAAAGTTCTGATATAGTATGGAGTCAATATAACTAAGTTCTTCTTTTCCAGACCTTCTCAATCGGAGCTGGAAGTCTCCTGAGAACAGTGGCATAGCAGATAGAGTATCCTTTTTTTTACCAAAGTTCAACTCCAAATAAAATTCATTTAAAGCTCTTACTTCTTAACAGACAATAATTTGTATCTTGAAACCTGACCACTAACTTGTAATTTACAGAACTTGACCATTTCTGGTCAGGAAAGTCCCAAGTGTGAATTCACACAGAGGCTGAATTATCTCTGGCCTCACAAGAAATAGTCCCTCAGGTCATGGCTCAGGTCATTATTAGAGTGTTTCCTAAAGGCTTGTCAGTATTCTTGGAAGACTTAATCCTGCAAATTGATGAGCACTTCTGATAGATACTGAGCACCATCAGCTTTCATTTGGACTAAGATGAAACTGAGAACACTCAATCTGTCTTAAAAATGTTTAGTGTTTCATAAGATTGAACCTTGACCATTTTTTTTTCACTTTACAGTCCCTAAAGAATCTGAAATTTAATTACAAAAATTCTGCAGAAGCTCAGGCAGAATGGACACTAGTACATGCCAATGGTATTTAAATTGTCTGTCAGTGTAGTATTGAATTGCTCTGACTGGATTTTAATAGCTTTTCCTAAATGAGTACAAAAATATTTTTTAAATCCCATGTAATGTAAAAATAATTAAAATGTACTTTTAATGCAAGACAGCGCTTGTAGAAATTGCTGGCTATCTCTCCTTCCTCTTAGGGGGAAAAAGAGACATTGGGCTTGGGAGCACGTTTTAAAAATCTAGTGAAGGCTTAACATTTCTCTATTCACTCCTTGAAATCAGAGATAACCAAATGATGAGATAAGTGGATAGCTCTTTTTTGGGTTTTTGTTGTTTTTTTTTTTTTTAATTTAGTGAAGGCCTCACAGTGCATATTCCTGTTGGAGTTGATGAATAGTCCCTTTGGGACACTGTAAGCTCTACTCAATGTATTTATGAAATAACTTCCATTTACACAGACCACATTTTTCTTGATCAGCCCATAAGGATGAGGGGAGAGAAAAAAAGAAGCTGCAGGCTGTTTTCTCTCTCTTTTTTTTTTTTAACTTCTTGTCACTTGTTTTAAGCTCTGTTTTATGATTGTGGCAAACTGAAGCTGCTGGGATTCAGTCTGGCCTTAATCCTAGAAGATACCCTCCCAAACCCAAAAGTTATCCAGTTAAAGAATCCATTAGCAATTACTTTTCCTTTCTAGATGAAAAAATCACACTCTCTGAGGAAGACTTACTGGGAATGAGTGTGGAGAAAGAACTTTTTCCAGCCCAGCCCATAAAACAGCAGCATTTTTGTTGCACTGTCTTTTCAAGCTATACATTTAACACAGCCTCAAATACTCTTTATATTTCCCTGACAATGCCACTGGCAGAGGATCAGTGCACTCCGACAACACCCTTAGATCTTTGTAGTATAGGTACAGGTCAGATGAGTTTGCCCAGGGTTGCACTTCTACTGCATGGGCTTCTCTAGCCTTTACAGACATTCCTGATGGCTAAAATACAGTGACTGTAGTACTATTGATGGGGGAAATGAAAAGGAGATGAATTACAGACAATAACACATGCATCCATCACGAGTTCCTCTCCTGTAAGTGAGTGGGAGGTGAATCTGATTCACAGACTCCAAGCTAAATGGATTGCAAAGTTTTGAAGTAAAGAAAAAGTATTCCTTTGGGTCAGTGTAGTGGATGCTGGCATATTTTGGAGTTTCTTTTCTTACAGCAAAAGTCATGCTTTATTTCTCAAAATTGTTTTACCCTAAAATGATGATAGCTCTCAGTAGTTAGATGCTGCTGATGCTTGATGCTGTATTCTTTCTATGGCACATTATAGTTCTGGATGCTTGTTATTATTCATCATCTTTCCTAATTGTGTTACATAGGAACTGTTTCATGGCCTGTGACATGTGGAATAGATGTTCCATGCGCCATTTGTAATTAAACATCTAATTCATAGTAGCCTACAGTGCAAGGAACGGTTCACAGATGGTTCCAGATGGTCCTTTCCAGTTCTGTGTTCTCACATTTTTATTACAGTTAAAGGGTAGCAGCAGCAAAAGGTAACTGGCAATCTCTGTAACAGAGATTCTCTGGATTTACAATGCTCTTTGATCTCCATTTCCTTTGAAAGAAAGAAGGAAGAATATGTTGCTTGAAAGCAAATGCAGCAATGAAGAGTGAAATACAAGGTTTAAAAGTAATAGTATGAGAGATTATTTTGTCATACTTGGTTGGAAGGTTTTCACAACTATATTTTATTCATTTCGAGTTAAATAGCAGTGTTTTGCTCCAGCTACCAAACCAAGCACTCACCAACTGTTTTCATCCCTTAACACCATCTAAGAACAATGTCTTGCCTCTTCTCTGGTATTAGTAGATTTAAAATGCTTTATCCCCTGCACAGGAAAGTGTCAACATTTTCCAGAACTATACAGACACTCATCTATATCTGTATCTATATCTATGTCTTTATCTGTATCTGTACCTTGCTAATAACTTGCATATGAAGCACTCTGTATCTTGCAAAACAGATACATGACACTTTTGCTGCTGTGTAAAGACTCCACGCTAATGTTCCCACGTGCTTAACGTAACACACACATGCACCCTGACGCAGAGGAATGAAGCAACTTGGTAGAGGAAGCCCCAGACCAAAGGGGTTCACTGAAGTGCAGAAGTGGGAGAACAACCGATCTGCTACAGGAAAGGTCCCAGATCTTCTCTGCAGCAAGTAACTCATGTAGAATTGCCCCAGTAATTCATGCCACTGTGTGAACAGCTTGCCCATGTCAGACAGGCACACACTCAAAATATACCCTAGTTAGCAAGGCTGAGGTAGTACTGAAGAGCTCATTTTACATAGTGTGTAACACTGAGTTTCATGCTCCTTCAGTCATTAGCTATGGGGATAAGGATCCAATTAAGCCCATATATGTTTGAAAGTTCCCACTTAGAGAAGTGCATATCTCTAGGTTTCTGTGACTATGTCTGTGACTCTTTGTATTAGAACTGTGGCTGAACAAAACTCTAAATCCAGAACTAGGGAAACATAGGGTAGACTTTGGATTCAGAGAAGAATCTTGTAGTTCAGGCCTTGTTGAAAGAGACTGTGGATGAGTGGTAGTGCTTATTGGTGTCTGTACAAGTAACTGCACTTCTAAAACTTTGACACAAGAGAGTGAGTTGTCAATAGGACCAATCTTACACTTTTGCTGGATTAAAATTTCCTTTTGATTGAAAGGCTCTGCTAGTGTCATGCTAGCATATTTTAAAACAAGAATTTCCTGTGGGTCAGCACTTCAGAGGAAAATCTCTAGCCAGGGGTTAAAAGTTAGCCAATCTTCTAATTTATCAGTTTGAATTAGACCAGGATCTGAGAACTGAGAAGGAGAGTGTAAATCACGAGACAGTTGTCTCCCAACATTCCAGCAATCTATGGCAAATGAGGGGCTGCAGTGTTTTCAAGATTAACTGATTTTTACCCAAAGAGTAAATGTTCTGGACCAAATCTATGCTCCACACCTGTTCTTTAAGACATTTTACATAAGATAAATTTGGCCTGTTCTCTACAAATTCATTTTAATTTTTAGCGTTTCAGCCCACAGGAGTATTCAACTGGAGATAAAACACTGGATTTACCTCTGCATTTGAATAAGTAATGGGGAAAGAAGTTTTAATCCAATGTCTTTTTTTCTGTCATGGATTTCATACGCTTGATTTTTTTGTTGTTGTTGTTTTATCCTCAGTCTGTCAAAGTCTCAAAAGTGACCTTGACAAATTATTTCTCTCACTTCTTCTGGGTGAGAATAATCCAAATTATTTCTGTGCTGATGGTTTGTTTTTATTATGGATTTCCTTGAGACTAAGAAGCTTGAAATAGCAGCTTTTATCTTAAAATGTTTAAACTTGAGTGAGTCACAAAAAGTCTGTAGCTGTCTGAATATGTAGATATCTGTTCTTGGCCTTCATTGATGTAGTCTTTGTGCATCTTGCATCCTAGCAGAGTTTTGGTCCCACTGCCCCTGCCAGGCAGAGAACTGTTAGCTGCCTTTTGCAGATGGAAAACCAAAGTGTGGCATACAGCCTATCCAGGGGCTTCTGGGAAGTCCAAGTGCAAGTTTACAGCAGCAGCCTATCTTCTCACCATATTATCAGAGCAGTTGGAGGAACAAAGGAAAACCAACCTTTATCATATGCTAACCCACTTTTGAGTTAAATTTGGCCCCTTGTAATAGTCACAATAACTTCAAAATAAGTTTAGGCATGAACAATGTTGTTTTAAAAATACACCCTTATATAATCAAATCAAATTTATATCTATGGGAAAGTTCTTTTACCAGGCTGCAATAAACACAAACTGATTAAGACTCAGGGACTTGAATTAAACCAGTTCTGTATTTGTGGTGGTAGAACTTGAAAGAATGAGTGAGCCAGCAGGCTCACTAGTCAGCAGCTGTAATGACAAAATGTGACAATCCATTGCCTGCTAGCATTGAAAGAAACTTCTTGATGATTACAAATTAGCAATTTTTTTAGTTGGCCCATCAGTTAATGTCATGTCTTCCTACAGGATGGATATCCACCATCAATTAAGTTGATGTCCATATGTACAGTGAATCCAGGAGTGTAACCCATATGTAATCTAATGTAACCCATCTCACATGCTGTTTACAAAGTTTGTGAAAGAAATGTGAACAGGACAGTGTAGAGAGGAAGGCAATGATGTACTGAGGCAACCCCCTTACAGGGTCTGCTATGGCTGAAGCTTTCCTAGTCCTTGTATGTTCAGGTCAACATTGACTTACCCGTCTCTAATTTTTGCTTCTGCAGTGTCAGATGGGAATAAGGATATTTTATCTGTGCTTATCCAGCACTGACAATCACAGAACCATTTGATTTGGGAGTGATCTTTGGAGGTCACTGCCCAGCTTCCTGTGGAAAGCAAGGTCAACTTTGTAGTTTACCTGGCTGCAGGGTTAGATCGGGGGGCCAAAGGATGTCACTGTTTCTGCCTGGTATGTTAGACCTCATTGATGAGCTTGTGGGTTAGGGGGAGGGGGCAGAGAGACCTTATGGGGCAGGGTCTTCTGAATATTAGTTCCTGATGCAGGCATTAGAGGGATGCTTCTGGCATCCTGAGCCTCATGGGAGGCCAAAGCTTGACACAACAGTGGGTGGGATGTGGGTTCTGCACTCCAGAAGTCCCGTGGCTGCCTCATCACCACTCATTATGTATGCCAGGCCTAATGGAGAGGTGGGTTGTGAGAGGGTAGCAAGAGGAGAGAAGCCAGCATGCTGTCACTCTTGTAGGAGTAGCTCTGGCTTCCCAGTGTGTCCATCGCTGTAGCTACTGCACGCTGGGAAAGGAGCAGCAGTGGATTCAATGAGGAGTGTCACAGCCCCCAGGAATGTCACAGAGTAAGGACCAGCTTTAGTGCTCCCCTGCCTTGGGGAAGAATTTGGCGGGCATAGTGAAAAAGGAAAGCGAAAAGGGAAGTTTCTGCAGATGGACTGCAGTCGCTGCAGTCCAGCACGCCTGTGACCCACACCCTGACCACTGCGGTCCCGCTTGCAGCCGGCTGTGCGTGCGAGCGAGCTAATCCCGCGGAACGGGAGCCGGCACCGCAGCGCTAATTAGCCGGGAGCGCTCATTAGAGCAACGCCCGCGCTTGGTTGGTGTCCGAGCGCCCTCTCCTGGTGCGGGCCGGCCGAGCGGGGCAACATTCCAGGAAGGAGGGGAAGGGAAGGGGAAAGGGGAGAGGATCCTACGCCTTGGTGTACGTAGTCAGAATCTTGTAATGCCAGTAGCATGTTGCTGAGCGCTCAAAACTTGGCCTGGTCGTTTCCCAGACTCTTTCCCTCCCAACTTCCCCACCCACTAAAATTCTTCCCTTTTTTAGCTATGTTATTAAGTGTCCAGGAGAAATATTGGATTATCTATCATCTTTTCGATTGACGGCTTCTCCGATGGTCTATGAAGATAAGCATTAGCACAGGTTTGCCTCTTAGTTCTTGTTCTGTCTCCATGAAGGGGGAATCATTTTGAACTATCATCTCTTCCAAACACCTGATTCCAACAGTCTGTGTTGCTGCAGAGAAGCCCCAGACCAGCTAACCTGGGGAATTTAATGCAAGTTGCATATTGGTATACATGGAAGATTGTTCAAGAGCAGCTTTATAATTGATTGTGTGTATCTCACTGTTTGGATACCGTGACCATCATTAGAGGACATATAACTTACAACAGCACAGTAGCTAGAGTAATGATGGTCTTGCAGTGAAAGTAATTGTCTTGCAGAATAGTCTGGGTTTAAGTATACTTTTCATTCATTTAAATAACTTCTGCTACATTCAATGAGCTATAATCCCGAGGAGACTTTTTTTCTCTGTTCAAAATCTTCCATGAGGAATTTTTCAGCCTCTTGTAAAGGGTGAATTCCAGTAAAATAGGAACTGCATGAACAACCACAGTCATTCACATAGGGATTAGGACAGACTGAGAGCATGAGTAAAAAGGAACAACTTCTATGTAGCTGTGAAAAAGTACCTGGATTGCCAGAAAAGGCAATTGCTCAGTTCTTGGACACAGATTGCTGTCATGTGTGCAGGAGGTTCAAGGAAAGCTGGTTTGAATGAGGCAGGCATGTTCTTCAGAGTCAGAGAAGCCTTTACCCCTTTCAGCCTTTCAGCTCTCAGGCTGAAAGTATAACATACTGTCTGCTGCTATCTGTAGCCTGCCCTCAACTTCGATTCTCTCACCCAAAGATCCAGGGAGAAGTCAGTAATTTTGTAAGGCTGGAGATGCCATGTGGTATGCAAGGGAGTGGGGAAAAAAAGCAAACCTTTGGCTTACAGGCTACAGAGTTGACATAGACTGAGGTTGTGGGCCAGCCACAATTGTCTTGGGACTGCTGTTCTCTTCTGCTGGCACATCATCTGCCTGCAACAATGTGCTGACTGAGCCTGCTTCTCTGTTGTAGTGCTTATCCTACCACTCCTTTGCCCTGTAGAGCATTTCTGTATTTCAGTTGCAGATCATAGCAACTAGTCTCTTGTTCTGTCCCTCTTCACAAAAGACAGGAACAGAAGCAAGAGATTTTCTTGTGAGCACAGATGCCACCCTAGGGTGTGGGAATAGGGTCCTCAGATTTGTTTTTGCTTTTACCAACCTGTGAATCTCTCTTTTGTTTTCATGAAGTTCATGTCAGCACTTCAAGCTTTAGATATGGTATAATAGCCCAGAAGAGTGTCACAGAGACAGCCCTACCCTCTCAAAAACCGGACTACAGAACATGTGCTGCGGTGCTGTGGGTAGTACCCCACATACCCTAGTAGCCCACAGAAGGTACGAGTAGTAAGTATTCCTAGAAAAGACTGTAAGGAGAAGCTAGAAATTAGCATGTTTTATTCCGCAAGCTCTCTGCAAACAGAGATTACAGAACAAGCATCCTTAGAGAAGTGTTCCAAAGAGCTTGTGGAACTTGCAAGTGCAGCCAGCAACCAAGATGCCTATGGGTAAACTTTGTATCAAAAGAAAAATAAAAATAATAGCTTAGAAGAGTTAAAGCTTTGGCTTGTCTTTCTATGCTTCCTCAGGAAAGGATATAAACTAGCAGCAAAATGTTCTTGGCATCAGCAAAAATTCTAGTGCTGTCAAAAAGATCTGAGATGTGTTAAACTTCTGCAGATGCAAATTGAAGTTGTATCAGATGTGATCGCCGAAGGAACTGTGTGCCCTGAAATTTCACAAGAAGTCATGCCTAGCAGCTCTTTGAATGCCCATTGGGACACAAGGTTCTACTTATGGTCTAAAATACAGGGGGGTCTCAAGCATTCTTCTTTCAGAACTAATTTTCTTGCCATTGTAGGGAATATGGACAGTTATATTGACAGCATGGGGTGAAGAAGTATAACAGTGCATGTGGCCCCTTGAAGGACCTGTGGGAATAGCTGGTGCCACTGTATAACAAAACAGTACCCAGATACTGGAAATTAGCTGAGAGCTACGATTCCCAGCTGACAGTTCAAAAGGAACAGCCAGGACTAGAGGCACCTCTTTTGGAGGAATAGGTTTTCAGAAGGGTCAAGGGACTAAGGGACTGTTGTTAAGTGAAAGAGTTTTTATTCCCCGCTAGATTAATTTTAAAGGGCATTTCTGTCCAGCTTGTTCAAAAAAATGTTTATCACACAGCTATGGCTTTTGTTGTCCTTGGCTAACAGAAAGCAAAACCAACCTCAACTGTGTATTCAAGAAGAAAATTGTGCTTAATGTACATTTTCCCTCATTATCCCTCTGCTGTTTCTCTAACCTGCTTTGGAGGAGGATTATCTGGAGGTGGTCTTAGATAATGTTGTTGGTTTTCAAATACTTGACCTCCCTGCCAGGTGTAGCCAGAGGGTTGCAGCAGTGCTTTTCATGGAGATTTCTGTGCTGTGTGAACAGTACTGCAATCACTAAAATTATTTTACTCAGACCAGGATACAGAAAGTAGATGGCAACAGCTTCAAGTCATCAGTGTAGTGTTTGACACACAACTTCTTTCTGTTTCACTGTCAAAGATGTTGCTGATTGCAACATTTGAGACTAAATTTTCATCAAAGGAATGCTTGTGAAAGGAACAGGTTTTACCTGGAAAATCCCAAAAAGAGCTACATCACAACAGATAATCCCATTCCTCCTGACATTTTTGCACTTCCACATAGAATTTATTCCAGAGCATTCTAGAGCAGAGAGTTTAAATCCAAACTTTTTGAAATAAATGAAAATGATCATTCACATTGCTGTCCGAGTGGTAAAGAGATGAAAGGAACTTAGTTATATGAGCTGTTTCCTCCATTGCTAGTAAAACTTAGTCTCCTGATAGTTGCTAACACCTCTTGAAACTCAGCTGGGGGAGGGAAACAGGTATGGGTAGGAGAATGCAAATATATCCTTGATGCTCTTCTCACGTCCTCTTATCTGTTAGAGCTACTATTAGAGCTGCTATCACCTGTTTTATAATAGAAAGTCTAGGTTTCAGCAAACTCAGTGTTGTATAATGCTTCTGCTTAAATAGGAATGAACTCCTTCCTATCTGCTGAATTGTACTTTACTGTCCTCATCATATATGATCCCCTCAAGCTGCAGTGAGAGACCAGTTTCACCTCTTGCTTTGCACTGCTGGCTAGCTGGGATGCCACAAGACCCTCACACTGGCAGCTGGGACAGCCATGCCCACTGTCTGTGACTGAAAGCCTAACCCCATCATGATGTTTCTTTCTGACTTGAGACATATTTGGTCTGCTCTCAGGTGGATAGTCTGTCTTGGCACTGTGGCTGTGACCATCAAGCTGGGAGATAGTTTTCTACATGCCATTCCTCATAGATTTTTTTTCCTTTGCTGTTTAACACAACTTTAAATACACTATTGTACTTACGTATTTATGACCTTCTGAGAAGCAATGCCAATATTCATACATTCACCATTATCAACACTGAAGAAATCAGTCCTATTCAGTGGTGCACTCCAAAGATCCAGTTGGATTCAGTCACACATCTTTGCTGGCCTTTTGTGCTGTGTTTAAAAGAGTGAGTTTGCTGCAGCCTTTCTCAGCCATCTCCATGAATGTTTTGAGCAACTGATATACCTCTCTGGGTGTTCACTTAGTAACTTGAACTGCTGATATTCTTCGCCTTGCACATCATGATTTGATATGCATAAGCATTGACACTGTATAATTGTTTATTGGTTTTGGCTTGCCTTCAAATTTTAAAGTAGGAATCATATTCTAAGAAATAGGTTTTTAGGTCAAATTCTCTCTTGCTTTTCCCATAGTCTGTCATTTCATGAACTTGAATTAGGTTTTTTTAATTTGTGTTCTTTGGAACTATCATGTCATTTATCTAAGCCTATATCCCAGGCCATAACAAAACTCGTCTTGCCCTTTTCTAGCTTCTTTCAATACCTATAATACTATGGTTTTCTCAAACTGCTGAAATCATCGTATTTCTCCCTCTGACACTACAGGGTTCTGTTCATTCTTTCCTTTCTCAAATGCCAAGATTGTGGCAAATGCCCTTTGCTTACTCTGTCCTTATAAAAGAGTGGATTTTTCATTAGTGCAAAGCTAAAGGGGGAGAAATATATATCTGTGATAGTTTTCTTGCTCTGTGGAATAAAAAAGAATGTGTTTTATTTTTAGCTGGTGTAGATCTGTTTATTGATTTGCTAAGCACAGGACTTCTGAAGTTGAATTGTTTTCCATATCTATGTTATATTTGCAGCTCAGGACAAAAAAGTTTTTAAAATATGTTTTTCAGTTAGGAAGTCATTAATTTATTTAAGTAAAGTATTATGCTCCATCAATAAAGCTTGAAGCAACTTGCCAAAATTATAACAATAGTCATAGTATTTGCATTCCAATTAGGAGCAAAAAGTGGTGGCAGTGTTGTTGAGAGATGTTGAAATAAATAAAACACTGCCTTTTCTGCAATAAGTAATTGTTGTTTTGATTGATGCATAAATAACAAGGTAGATTGACCAAACAAAAATATTTTAAAATAAACGAACAGAATTCTTAGTGGCTGAATTGTTTGTCTATGCGTGTCCCTTAACGCAACACACTTACTTTTTATAGGAATGTCTTCACAGTAAGGTGCAGAACATTCTTCTGTAGGTTAGCCATGTCTGAAGTCACCCACAAAGGTTAGTGAGAATTGCAGTCATTCTCAAAGTGGTGCATTTCCTTCAGCTTTTCTCCTCCTCATAGCAGATGCTGCAGGGCAGAGAGTGCCAGCCATTGACTTGAGAGCATTTCAAGCATGGATTGCACGAGGGACCTCCCTGACATGCTCCCAGGATGTGAGCACAGACCAGGGAGTGGCAGACTGGGCATTTTTGGCTGTGGGAGGAGGTACCCCAGCAGTGATTGTTGAGGCTGGAGTCAGCATACTCCCATAGGAATGAGCTATGTGCATCATAAGAACGATGCTGAAGCAAGAAGATGCCTGAACTAGTAAAAATGTTGCTGTTGTACGTCAGCTCTTTCTGCTTGGTTTTGACTCCTGGGTAGTTGGTGTGTATTCAACCAACATGTTTCTCTGTAATACAGAAAAATTGCCTATGTCTTTCCATATGATCAAACTAAAAACTCTTTTGTAACCTAGATCATCAGCCAAATGATGATCTGCAAATCCATCACTTCCTTCCTTCCTCAGGGATATCTGATACTGATTTTGAAGGGTCTTGGGAAGGATTAATACCGACTTAACTCAGTAGATTTTATTTTAAATACCTTATAATTTTTGTGAGTGGAGATAATTCTTTATTAAAGAAAGTGCATCAATGTGTTTTTTAAAGGTGTCTGCAGCAGATCAGTCAGAATATATGAATGATTTGGCTGACACTGGGCAGATGGCACATGTGTGGTTTTGCTCCTCTTCAGTCATATGCACAAGTATTGCTGTACTAGGGCCCAGACTGTAAGAAGAAGTTTATGAATCTGCAAATATTTTTGGTGTTGGGCTTCATCCATATTATCAGGCTGAATTTTTACAGAAGTGCTTAGCCAATGGAATTTCTTCTGGCAGATGGATCATTTGAATTATTGATTTACATTTCTTTGTGAGACATTTTTTTCCATATCACATAGATCTGAGGGTTGTGCTGGTTAGTCTCACTGTATGTGAGCCACAGCAAGAATCTTTTTAACTAATTTCAAAGCTGAGTGAGTATTTATCCTAACATCAGAGATACAGCTGTATTTCTGACCTAGAGGACCATTGTTTCATTAGGCCTGATTAAGAACAGCATTACTCCAATTTTGCTGTGTGGATTTATATCAGTGTATAACTTCAGTAATGTAATAAATTAAAACCAGTGCGCCAAATCCTGATTCAGCTGAAGTCAATAGCAGCAGTACTGCTGACCTCACATAGCAGAGTGACCTGTTTGAAAGCAATTGTAATGTCCTTGTATCTCAACTTCCTCATGGCTTTTTATGACTGAAAGTAAAAAAGAGACAGAATTTTTGTTTGTTTGTTTTAGCTTTCTGTATGCTCTCTGCAGCATACTATTGTGCTGCTTTTGCAAAACACAGTATATATCTGTTACAGTGTCCAGTTCAAAGGATGTAGCTCTGCTGCTGTTGTCTACTTAGTTATTGTTTGCCCTGCATTCACTAGGCCTACAAAAAGCTTTGATTTACTGCCTTACTGTTACCTAAGTGACATTCTTGTGGCTTTAACTGCTTCATGTATCCTTAAGAATGGTTTTATTTGATTTTCAAAACATAATTAATCAAATAAAGGGAAGTTTACTGCCCATATGCTTGACCCTTATTTAATAAATAGAAGCTTTTGCTGCTCTGCAAACCAATTGTTCTTCTTGAGCTTCCTATCTGCACTTTTATACTTTAAAGCCTTTTTTTGATAATGTAACATGCACTGTCCCATTTGATAGTGGGGATTTAACACCCTTTACCTCAGTGCAGCTCCATCAGTTTTACCACCTCAGGATTTGGCCTTGATCTCTGCTGCCTTAATTCGCACAGGCTCCCTTCCAGCATCTCTGGTCAAGGTTAAATCATCTCTTCCCAGCCGTGAATCAACATCATTAATTTATTCTATATTCTACATATGAGCCTTGATATTATTCCTGTCTGTTTCAAGATGTCTGTGTCAAGTCCCAAGCAGCTATCTAAACATTGAATATCTCCTTTAAATAGAGTTACACGGTTCCCTTAAAATCATGTTTGAATTCCAAGTTTTAGGGCAGTTACATGAATCAGCCATACCACAGTGCTCATCGTGACAAATGAAATGAAAGGCATCAGATTTCTGATGCAGTTCTTAGGATTACTTTGCTGCTCACATGGTCTTTATTCTTTTCTCGTGTGAAAGTGCTGTGTATGTATGAGAAGTGCCTTAACATGAAGAAATGTCATTATGTACATGGGAGGAGCGTTCCGTGGGAGGAAAGGTATATAAATGGTCACGTAAAATCCTGTTTTCCTGCTCTAGTTTCTTACAACTATAGTGAACTTTGACTAGATTGATAGCTCCAGCCTTGTTGGAACAAAATATCTGTCCCCTCAAAAAAGTCAGAAGTGCTGTACCTCATAGAAAGTACATCATATTTAAGGGATAAGCACTCAGCTTAAATGTATTGTCTAGCTTCTGGAAGCCTGCAGCTTATGCTGGGTACTCTTATTAACTTACTTGGAACTTCTTGTCGCTTATTTAATATCATAAAAATTCCATTCTGGTATCATGGTACCTATATTTACAGTGTTCACACCATGTCATATATATCATCTTTAGAGGCATCCACTGAATATGGAAAAGTCAGGTAACTCTGTTAGCTGTTGTTACTGCTTTTAACCCAGTGAGCTTTTCGTAATAACTCCCACTGTCTCTTACATTGTAATAGTGCAGTGCAATGCACTATCTTGATTTTATTATAACTAATACAGAGTCCATAATCTAGCAAAAGAAAGTTTGGATCAGGTTTATAAAAGAATAAGAGAGAAGTAGAGAAAGAATGTTAAAAACTTTAGAGATTTTTATATTCTTTGGCAATGGTGATTTTAGATCTGTTCTACTCAGACTAACCTCACATGAAAATGAGATTGGCCTCATGCAGACCCTAGTTTGACTTGAAATGGATGTCCATCTGACTCCCATTACTAGATCCATGATAGGGAAATATTTGGATATGCTGCTAAACCAGTTTTACAGCCACAGCCTGGGCCAAGATCTGGACTTACTTTCCAGTTTCCCATATGAGAAACTCTATAGTATATGAAAAAAAGCAGACACTTGCTTCCGTACAAGTTACATGAAAGTTCTGCTGGGCTCATGTGAAAAACAAAATGTTTAGTACTTCATGCTGGACCAGTCTAGAGGTTGTGCCTTCGTGTCCTACTGCACAGTAGGAATGATAATCCAGCCACATAATTTTCAAATGCTGTTTCATTTTCCACCTGCCTTAAATCTACTTTGCTGCACACCAGCATCTCAACAAATGCCAATTCCCAAGAGCTGTCTCTTCCAGTTTCCTGCCATAACCACCAAATCACACATGAAGGATTCTTCCCAGTACATGATGTATTCATTTGGCCTTCAAAATACAGCCCTGCTGCACTGGATAATTTTTAGACAAAATCTCTCAGGTCTCTAAGAGACAAAGAGAAATTTGTAATGAAGAAAACTATGCAGTGTCTTTCTGTTTAAATCCTATGGGGAGATCAGGAGTATATTATTCCTATGCAGAGCAGCAAGGGGATGACATTTTCTTTGCTGTTGCAAATGGAGAGTTCATTATACTGGAAGGGCAGGAGCAAAAAACCTCAGATAAGAATCTCTTTAAACATCTTTATCTTACAGTTTAGGCTTTCTTCTTCCTTTAAAAACTTGTTATTTTTACATTGTTAAACTTCTCAGACTAACTACAGTGGTTCCAAAATGTTGTATTCATACCTCTGCATAGGCACCTGGTCCTTGAAGGAGGAAGCTGTTGTATGTGGCCTGCAGCTTTTCCCAGTTACAGGTTTCAGACAGGAGGGTGGGTAGTTCTGTGAGGCTGAGGCAGCATAGCTAATCCTGAAAGAACCAAGTCAGCAGCAGGAAAGATTTTGCATGCCCATCATGGAGTTGGGCAATTGCTGTACCAGCAATGTATATGGAGTATCTCATAGTTGAAATATTTTGCTCTAACACTGTTTTTTTTCTCTTTGTCTTAATAACAATTTTCTACCTGCAGCTGTTTGCACTGCAGAATGCCCATGTTAATGCAACTTAATCTTAAACAACTAGTAAAAATCTGAATAATGAAATTGATTGGGGCTTCTGGAAGGAAAAATAGTTTTAAGATAATTTCACATGTTTAATGTATTTGTTTCTTTATGTTTTCTTTCCATATCAAACCTCCCATTTTTCCATTTTACTCTGCAACAGAATACAGGGCAAATTTGTTCTGTGAATCTGAATACCCTCAGTTCATGAGTTCCTGAACTTTAGTTGCTAGGAGTATCAAAGTCTAAGCCAAGCTGAAAGGCAGCCCATTTCTGTAGTGGTCAGAATAAAACCCTTGATCTCAAACTGAAAATGTTTGAGATCCAAGAACCAAAACCCTGACCCAAGCTTCACAGCTTTAGCCCATCTCTCATAGTGACACTAACATTCTGCTTTTACCCAGAGGGTGATACCAAAAAACCACTTGTAATGACATTAATCCCAAGATGTGTTTGTAATTGTAAAAAAAAAACAGTATTGCTGGAGGCAAATAGAAGATATCACAAAGAATATTCTGGGAGAATATTCTGGGAGATTTGTGCTAGACTTGTCTCTAAGGCTCAGCTCATCACCTCAGCTCCAGGCAGAGGCTGCTCATCTAGTTCCTAGCAGAGAAGGGACGTGCTGCACTAGCTTGCTGCTGAGTGAAGAAAGTGGTTACCTTCAGCTGTGTCTGCACCGCCATGTCTGTACTGTGTGCTCACTGTTGAACGGGACAGCTATCATGGAAAGAGCACTGATTTTCTTCCCATGTTCTTTAACTGTAGTCACATGTGGCCAAGCTAAACCCCCGCAGTGCAACTGTTTTTTCCTATTTACACATGTTACTAAGAAACATCAGCTAAGGATATGTTATTACAAGTTTGTAAATGACCCCATTCTTGGCACAGGGCCAAGCCAAACATTTCAGTTCATTTAAAAAAGCAAAATGTGATAGAGTCAGTAGTTATGATTGACAAATAGAGGTGGAGTGCTACTATGAAATAGAGAGATGGGAAATTCCAATAATCCAAATTAATAAGCATAGGCATTACTTCCATCAGTAGGATTATAAAACAGAAATGTCATTCCATGTTAAGAGCAGTTTGGCCAGGAAAGGACACAGGAGACAAACTGTAAAAAAAAGACTCATGAATTGATCAAGGCACCTTGATATGATAAAGATGTTAACATTGAGATTTTTTTAAAAGCTTGGTTTTGATTGATTCATTAAGCTTCCCATCTATAATTAAAAAAGGAAAAAAGGCAAACTAAAAACCAGAAATATAATTTAAATAGCAATGAAACAGACAAAGGGGGTAAAAAATGATGTGATGGTCTTATGAAATAGACAAAGAAGGATTTATAAAACATTTCATTGTCTCTAAGTGTGACACAGAAGGCTTTCTCTTTGTCACAGCAATAGTGTTGTAACCAATTTCTTACTCCTCCTTTTCTCCTGTTTTCATACACCAGAAAGAATATGTTGCTTTCTCTTTGACAGTCTTGTTAGAACACATGAACCACTAGTACCATTCTAGTAACAAAATTGTTCTGTTTCTGTGGTTATTTTCTGAAGAGGGACAGTAATTCAGAAATTACTATTTTTCTCTCTTTATACTGGTTATTTCATTGTGGACTCTAAATGCTGGCATGAGACACACTGACTGCAGTGGAGTAGAATTTGGAGGGGATGTTACTGGCACAGCCACTTGCACTATTCTGCTTCAGAGTTTGTCAGAGTTTCAAATGCAAACTGCTCCTTGCACAGATTTATAACTAGGTCATAAAAGTTCCCTCCCAGCTAAAATTTGCACTTCTTTTAAGTTTGATGACACAAGCACAAAATAGAAGTTGGATTTTTTTCATGGGATATATTTCATCATAATGCATAAAGATTTATGCACTTAAATCCCATTCTTGTTTGGGGGAGTTACACATCCAACTGTATCTGCAGACATCAGCACGGGGTTCTAGAGGTAAATCATCACCTGGTTGTCTCTAACCTCAGTGAATCCCACAGCAAAAAGCCAATTAACACCAGCCAATCTGACACCAGTCACTTCACTTCTGTCTGAAGAACAGAAGTCAGTGTTCTTCACTTACTGGTTGTGGCCAAATTATTTTTGTCAGCCCTTTGATCAATAATTTCAGTATGCTTACTGAACTATTGGCAGAGGAGAGGGAGAGTCCATTTCAATGTACCTCATGAAGCTGGAGTCAGAACAAAACAGAACAGATATTAGGGAATAAAATACACCTTTTGCCTTCTATCAGAACTAACACCCTTAATCCAAGCTAATTGAAGCTAATGATGTCCATTGGCCTCATTGTCTCTTGTCAAAAACTATGCAAATTAGCAGCTGGAAAAGTGTCCACAGTATCCACAGCCCCCTTTCACAGGAGGATCTCCACTGTTATGCCAGGCACAAAGTTTATTACAAACTCTGAAAAAAATGACCAATTATTTGTTTAGGAATTATATTTCATGTCAGATATAAGAATATATGCACTGTTTTCCTGTCTGTTACAATTTGTGCACAAGAACTACACTTCAGTTTGTGAGCACTATTCACCAACTTTGCGTAGAGTTGACTGCAAGAGAAGCATGAGGGCTGTTATATCAAAGGTTCACTTCCTTCCTGAAGCTTTAACAGACCTACCAGAGTTTTATGTATCTTTCCCAAGAATACTGACTGTTCTTCCACAGTTCTTCCTGGATTCTTGAAAGATCTTCCCATTCATCCAAAAGACAGATCTTCAGGTAGTTGTGATGAAAGCTGTGGGCTAGACAAATAAAGGACAGTGCAGTTGAAATGGTGCCAAATGGATCCTAAGTGCAGGCTTTTTGCAAAAACACCACAAAAATACTTAGGCTGTCATTTCACATTAAACCTCTTCTAATACTGTTGGTATTTTACCAATCTGGTTTTCAGGGATTTAGTTCTGTTTTGTAGACACAGCCATACTGTATTTCCTTATCCAATAACTAGGACCATGTGAAATACTCTCTGTCAAATCCCAAACCACCAAGCAATGTCTTGGTTTCAGCTTTCATTATGAACTCAAAATTCAGACCAGGATGGTCTATTGAGAAAATGTTTTTTTAAGGTTCACAAACATTGCAAACGGACTTTAAGCCTATTTTGATTAACTCCACTTCTAACGGTTGGAGGCACGTTTGAAAACCAGGCTGAAGATGGCTCCGCGTGATGCATTTCCCAGGTCTTTGGCTAAGCCAACCAGAAAAACCAAGCCTCCACTTAACCACTGCTTCTCAACAAAATTTGTAGTGCAGTCTGGCACTCTTTACCTCTCAGGTGGTTAACCTATGTTGGAACACAGCATTGAAAGGGCCAGTCCAAATTATTATAAAATCTGCCTCATTCGCAGTGCAGGCTTGGAACTAGCTAATCAGAGCTGCATGGATATAGTGTCCAGGCTTCTTGGTCTTCATCCAAAGGTATGCGGAACTCAAGGTTTTAAGTTACTCACTTAGTTATACATTCAGAACAGAATGACATTTGTAACTTCTAAATAAGGTAATTAGAACAGAAAGCCCCCCTTCACCCTCAGTTTTAACTCCCTGAAACAACTCCCACCACTACAGCATTCAGTGTACAGGAGTGTGTAGTCATGACGGAGACATTTAGCTTTTGGGTTTTTGTCTTTCCTGGTGTTATATTCCTGAAAGACTGTTTTATCATCAGATGAAAGCATCGGAATTGAAATATTGCCTTGTGGCTTACATTAGTGATAGTAATAGTCTACTCCAAAATTACCCATCCAACATGCCTTTGAATTTGTTTGATTAAATTGACCCGCCAAGTTCTCAGACATGGCTAATCTTTGCTCTCTGGCAGATTGTCTTCATTAGGACATTGCAAGATTCTGCAGAAGCAGCATTCTGCTGGAATAGTGTCCTTTCACAGTATGCAGAGCCTATGGAGAGTACGTTTGGCACCTCATACTTAAGTCAGTATTGGGTTTTTTGTGGTTTGTGTTTTTTGTTTTTTCCCTATGTGTACTAGCTTCAAAGCTGGGGTTCCTCATACCAACTCATACTAAAAGAGACACCAAAATAGGCAGATTGTACATAAAGGGAAACCCTGTGTCTGGGAGAGACCCTAAATCAAGTATAGACTGTGACACAGTTGAAGCAAATTCTGGATAGCAGCTATGAATGAGAGTGAGTAATTCTGCAATCTATCACATCTCACCCCAGCTAGTGTGACAGCACTTGCTAGGCACCCCATGTAAAAATAAAACATTTTTTAAAAAGTGTTAGAAACTGGTATGAGGTGACCTATTTGATTTGAAATGTGGAGTTATCAAATAAAACAGCTGTCTGTCAGATCAGGTGTATCCATGGAGCAGCAGTCACTTCAAAGAGTGCTGTGGGTTTGTAAACTGTCCATTTAAAATATTTTTCTCCCTTTCTCTTGCAATACCTTAGTTTCTCTCTATATGTAGATGTCCAACTTTCCATGCTTGATCTTCTGTTTATTTCACTGTATTCACATAAGAGAAGTAAAAGAAAATATATACCTAAGAGGCTAAGAGGTTGAGCTATTTCCATCTCAGTGGACAGGGGGAGAAAGAAAGGGGAGATGCATTTAAAAAGGAAGTAGAGGATTTCATGTACATTTGTCTAACACTAAGCATCACAACATTATCTGAAGATTGGAACATATACTGAGCATAAAAGAAAAACCCCTAAAATTGATTAAAAGAAAAGTTTTGATCTTGGATGTATAAATTGATCTGCCATAATCACTGCCACAAGGTGTTCTTGAGATTAAGAAGAAAATTTCAAACTATCTGGGGAAAGGGACAATGCATCAGAAAGAAGAATGATAAGGAGACTGCAAGAACCAACAGGAGAAAGAAGGAATGTGATAGTGGATGAGAAAATGGATTAATCTAGTGCTGGCTGGAAAATGAAAATAAAATTAAAATATACCTGGACAGGAGAAGGAAGAGAGGCAGGGAACAGTGTGCTACAGAGGAGTCTAGATCATGAAGCAGAGGAAACCAGAACTAGCTAGCTCGGTAAAGATTTGAGGGCAAACAGTTAATAATAAGGTAGGTGCAAGACTGCATATCCCATGTGTTGGAACACGGGAAAGGGAGACATGGCAACAAAGAAGGGTAGGTGGTATGAGGCAGTTGCCATATAGCAGCAAAAATCAATAGATGAATTTAAATTGTAAACCTACAATTTAAAATGGGAGTTGAGGCTTTCTTTACATGAGACTAGGACTGGGAGAAGAAAAGGGACTGTGCACAAGCACCCAGAGGACTCGGACTTGTTAGGCAAGGAGAGAGATACACTGAGAACAGCAACTGGAAAGGTTTCATGAGAAAGATGAAATTTGGATCCTGAGGCAGAGATTTGGATCCCTGAGGGAAGAGATTAATGAATGCAAAGCTGTGTCAGAGAAGGTGAGACAGGAGGGGTAATGCTGACATGGCATAGACAAATAGCTGAGGAGCATGGAATAGTACATGTGATATTTAGGTCCACTCCCAGTTTCTCTGCTGTCAGCAAAAGTCTGTTTAAATGCTAGCAGAGTGTGTGTCATCCCACTTCAGTGTTGCCAATAAAGAGGTCAACAACTTATTGCTATAAACTACTTTGTTAAATTAAATTACCTAGACCTGTGTGGACAATTCATACAGTTGACAGTGCAGTGCTTGCAAGTAGTTTCATTATGGAACTTCTGTTTTTGCACTTTGCTTTCAAAAAACATAAAAATAAGCAAAAAAAAAAATACATATTGATAGTACTATTAAAGTTTAATTTAGGCATCTGGAATTTTTTTAATTTCCAAAATACTCTGAACTTTGCAATCATGATTATGTTTCCCTGCCCATTCCCATAAATTTGCTCTCTGATGCCATCTTTAACTGCAAGCACACTGAGGGTTTTTTTGTTATGTTTGGTATTTTTTCTCCACAGGCTGTTTACACAGTGGCCAGTTTTGGGTGTGTATCACAAATGAGTGCTGGGGCAAGATAATGTCTTTAGTATTCTTTTTTCATTTGTTACAAAAACCTGTGAGATGTACAGTGATGTAAGGTGGCTGTAGGAAGAAAAATAAGTCATACGGCTGCGCTAATTGAATACTGGCTTACAAAGTTGTATTCTCTCCCTTTCCTGTTACCATTTGGTCTCTGTGCTTTGCCAGGCATCACACTTTTCCACAGGTGGTACTAATTGTGTTTTCCTCATTTCTGGGGTCCAGAATGGAGACTCTAGGGTCTGGTTTGCAGAAGTGCTGAGCATTCACAGCTGCAACTGAAGTTAGTGGTACTTGTGTTTTTAACACATAAAGGATTATGTAACATTATATATTCGGAAGTATCCATATGACAAATTTTAAGTGAACTGGATAATGAAGTTAACTGGCATGAAAAATACAGGGATTTAAATATGGGGGAAGTTTGGAATTTCTCAAGTCAAAAGTAAAAAACTTTCTGTAATTTGGATCCCAACAAAGTGGGTGGAAAAGTCTTACCTAGAGGGCCCCAGCTCCAACTGAATGAATAACCATCTCAAAAGGGATATTAAGACTAAGCAGAGAGCTTACAAGGGATGGAAAAAAGAATCAACCAGCAAAGAAAGCTATGTCTTCGATGTCGGAAAGACTCAGTGAAAGTGAGAACTGCCAGGGATCAGAGAGAGTTGAACCTTGAAAAGAAAATTAAAGTAAGCAGCAAGAAGTTCTTTGGCTATAGAAATAAAAAGAGAACAAGAGAAGAAAGGAGATGAAATTGGAATGCTCTATAAATTAAGGATGTGGCAGGGATTTGATTCTCGAAGTATAACAAAAAAAAAGTGAGTAAATACCTCAGTTTTCAAATATGGGTGATGGTGGGCAGGTTGACAGGCAGGAAGGAGGACCTGGAGAAACCAAAATGACATGAAGCAAAATTCAAAATCCTTGCTACAATCAAGTGAGGAAAGTGGGTAGTCTCCATTTCTGAATGCTGGTCACATGCAAAGTAATTTAATAAATCTATAAAAAGACAAGTACCAGGTAATTAACAAGAGTAAATTTCACATTACTATAAAATCATATTTAATATTTCTAATAAAACAAAAGTTTAATGCTACTGAAAGGAAGGAAATCTGATTTGGAGAGTTTACATGCCTCTTAGGCTAACCTTCCCAATATGCAGTATTTTAGTCTATATTTTAGACAATTAGAAAGCATGGGGAAAAGAACTAAATTGCATACAGGGTATATCATGCCTGGCAAACCTTATATCTGTGTTTGATGTTTTTTGTATTTCACTGAAATTTTCTCCTACAGTATGTATGGATTAAGAAGAAACAGAAAGGTTTTAAGAAGGTGGTAAAGGGGTACACAGGAATGGATGGTACTCATAGGTATAGGACTGCTGACAAGAGAACACACAAAAATATTTGCAAAGATAATTTTGGTCCTTAGTTATTTAAATATTTTCATTAATGATGCTGGCTCAGAATTAATTGTATGCTAATAAAATCTGCTCTTTACTTGATGGGAAACACTGTTAAAAAAAGGAGAGATACAAATATCTTATGCAAAGAATCATATGGTACTCAGAGTTGGCCTGTTTATGAGATCATGCACATAAAGAGCTAAAGACAGAAATTTCTGCTCTAGGCTGAGAACTCATCCATTTACCTATGCATGAGGAGTAAAAAGGCCTGGGGATTTGGGTTACGTGGTGACAACAAATTTTCATGTCATTTGAAGGAGCCCACGAAGAAGCAAATTAAACCCTTAAACTATGTCAGAGATAACTTTAGTAAAGACGAAGAAGAATTAAAACTATTTTACAAGTATTGGGTAAGATCCAAGAAGGGTATATCATGTACAGTTCTGGCCCTGTATAATAAAGAACAATGAATTTAAACTAGAACTTTTCACTGTCTTATGGGAGAAAACAAAAACAGCTTGCCTGCTTTTTCTGGTAAAAAAAAAGGCTGAGGCAGGAAATTGTTCATCTCTATAAATACATGTGAAGAGGTAGAGCTGGTTTGAAGGTTTGGGGGCAGTGAGAAATGAGAGCAGGCAATACTGTATTTCAAGGAAGTGTTCTCTAAGCTAAAGAAAATTATGGGCAAAAGAATTCACTGATAAGAAGCAAATGTGTATGTATTAGCCTAGGAACTGGGATGAGCTTTTTGAGCATCACAAGTCTACTGAAAAGCTTCTGGCAGAAGAGAGGTGACCATGAAGGCTGCATCACAGCTGTAGCTAGCATCCCTCCAGTACATACTGGCTTTCCGGCTGCTTTCTTTTCCTCTGACTGGCAGCACCCCTGGATTCTTCCCTCCCAGCTCCAGGCAGGTTGCTACATGTTCTCTTTTAAATACATTTGTTGTTGCCATGTTCTTTGTGCCAGTACTTGCTGATTTTCTGAGGCCAGACATTACAAGCACATAAGTCACAGAAGAGACAAGAAATCTTGTCTTGCCAGCCCATTACAGCGTCATAAGTCTCACAGACGTTCAAATATATTGTTTTTGAAATGAAACTCCCACTATGTGGTTGAATTATTGCTTCTAGTGAAGGACCTGCTTCCACCCTATCTGACCTCCCTTTATTGTTTGGTGGTGTTTTCATGGTTGTTTGCGTGTACTGGCATATCTTATTTCCAGTGATGGCTAAAGCTCTGCATTTCCAAATACCAGGCTTGGTTTCATTTATTGTAACACATGGACTTTCTGCTTTTATCCCATAGTAATGTTTTTGTTTTTCTCTTCCTCTTGCATTTTGCCCATAAAAATGGGCTGGTTAAGCTTGAAGGTACCCCTAACTCAGTATTTCATTTCTGAGGATGGTCAAGGCCAGATGTCTGAAGAAGGCTAGGGGAAGAGGGAAATGTAGTGAGACTTCCTCAAAATACTCTTCAGGCTCGAGGAATTTGTGGCTTGGGTAATTCCTGAGCCAGAGATGGGGCCTTTGTTTTTAATAGCTCTGATGGATTTTTCTTCTGTGACTTCGTTCACGAATTTTTAAATGCAAGTTAACTTGTGGTATCCCACAACATCCTGTGGCAAGGGGTTAGCTGGCTTTACTGTGAGTTAAGCAAGTTAAAACTACCTTTTTATTTGTTTGGAAAATTCTTCCTGCTTTTCATTTGATGCCCTCTGGCTGGTATACCAGAAGTAGTGTGTAGTTGTTTCCTATTTACCATGCTTATGCCACTTGTGATTTTACAGACATCTATCATATTGTCTCCTAGGCTGAAGGGTCTTACCGTATTTAATCATTCCTTAGAAGGAAGCCAGTATACAACTTTTGTCAGCCTTGGTATCCTGCTCTGTATGTTTACCAGATTTACTAACTGTTTGGGCATGGTGGACAGTAGTTCTCCCTGTGGCAATTTGTACTGGGATTTCATATCCAGCTAGAATTGTAAGGTAAACTCATAGCATCCTTTAATTCCAAGGAGCTAATTCAGATGGTGTTTTGGTTTTGAGCCTTTAATGTGGCTCTGTCCAGTGCTCAGAGCAATGCTCTGAGCTGGCAGCTTTGTAGACTTCTTCAAGATACATAACATTGTCCCTGTTTCTGCTGTACTCATTTCTAGCACTCCCTTTTCATTGTCAGTTTGCATACAGCCTCTCTGGTCTTCTGCAGACCCTTTCACCCCATCTTGAGTGGCCCTGTCTCAAGAATAACAAACATAATTCCAAAAAGTAAATACCTTCTGCTGTACAACTTCAAATGCCAGCGGATCAGAGCCTGTCCAGTTTACCTCTTCCCCGTCTTCCTAACCTGGCTACTTGCCAGCTCCTACTATCACTTCCTACCTATCTCTCTGTATTTCTATTCCCAAAGCCATAGGGTGTTTCTTCCTCACTGTCCCCTGCCCTTGTATCTCCTACCTATGCTAAATCCTCTGGCATAGCCATCACAGGTATTCCCCAAAGCAGCCTTCTTTGAGCTGAGTATCTTCGAAAACATTCCAAAAGAGGAAATTTAGACCTAACCATGCTGTCAACCCAAGAGCCAGAGCTTGCCCCCACAGCTCCACTCAACTTACTATTGTGCAGGGAAGAGCAGGCATGCGAAGGAGCAGGCAGCCATCTGGTATCTGCATGCACAAGAGAGACCTTCAGCCTACCCACAACCTTTGGTCCTGTCAGCTTCTTATCCCCATGCCACCACTGGATCAGACTGAATGCCCTCATTTCAAGTGCCCTTTAGAGAAGGAGAGAAAGCTTTCAGGAAGGAAGAAAAACTGCAGGAAAAAGAGAGAAAAAATTAAATTGCTTCTTTCCCTCCTCTTCCTTGCAATTGTCCTGAAGTCATACAGGTGAGATATCCCCATCTCAAAGCTGCTGCCTTCTCTGCCCCACAGACTAAGGCACTTCAGGATATTCTTACTCTTTTTCCAGGTCCATTTGGGACCTGGAAAATTAACATCTTTGTATGTTAATTGTCTAAGGCTTGGAGGAAGCCAGAGCCAGAAAACCAAAGGGCCATGCATGTAATCAGTGGATTTCCCCTTTCATCTCCTGGTCTAGGCATGGCTTTTATCTCTCTCTTTCTCAGGTCTGACCAGTATCTTTGAGATCAGAAGATGTCTGACTTCCTCTCGTCTGCATTCCGATACATTAAACTCTTGGTACTTCCTTGGGAATTGGTTGTGACTGTTATTGTGTAATTCACTGAATATCCTGTTCTTGTTACCTTTGGCTACTGCAACAAGACTGTGGTGAACTACATGATTGGTGCCCCTCAGTCTCTCTAGTAAGTGACAGGTTTAGCTCTTGTCAGAAAACTTGGGTAGCTACATCTGTGGCAATAAAATTGAGACTAAAGGTAAATGCCAAATGTGATGGCAAATAGTCTGGTGACGGAGCAGTATGTTCAGCAGGTCAACCCAACACTGACATCAAGGACACTGAGCCCTCTTGCCCAAAGCAATTTTGGTAGTAATCCCCTACCTTACTGGGGTAGTGGAATTCTTTTCAGGATTTGACTGTGTAGCACCCTTACACCTTCCTTTGAAGAATTTTCTTGATTACTAGAGCATTGATTAATTTTGTACTGGTTTTTGGCTGTAATGGTTAATGTCATTCATAGAATTACTGTTAGTGACTTTTTCATGGTTAGATTTTGAGCTGCACAAGGAGAGTAATTTCTGGCTTCAGCAGGTCTTTTTTCTTCTTGAAATGTGGTTTTCTACGCTGGAGAATATTGAAAAAAGTAATTATTCTTGTTCTTGTCTCAAACTGAGAAAAAAAAGTCTGATTTAGTTGCATGATTTGTGCTGACCTGCTGTTAGTGGGTCGGCCTGTTGGTGACATCAAGCTTTGCATTTTAAAATGCTCTTATTTATATGGCTGTATTTTTTTCTTCCTGATAATTTACACTGAATAAGACTTAGTGAACTGGTAAATTAATTGTCTTATATTACTTACTTAACAGTGTTGTATTTCCAAGAGACTGTAAGTAAGCCTGATAAATTTGTTAATTTAATACATTCATAGAAACCTTTTTTGGTGATAGGTTAAATAAATGTAAAAGACACTTTAAGTTGTTATTTGCTTGCTACCAGTCCAAATCTTTGCTGAGGCCAGAATTGGCATCTGTGCAAACCGTTTGCTGCATTATTCCCATGGCCTACTCATGCCTAACTGCCCCAAACCACAAATCATTTGCTCATTCTTATTCAAGCCATCAGTCTGGCCCTCTGGGCTTTGCAGAATCCAGCAATAAATCTAGCTCTGATGACCCAGATCTTCTGAACCCTAACCTTAAAATTAGAGTTAATAGTCCAGAGACCCCTAAAAGCAAGAGAATTAATCACAAGCCATTTGTCTCTGTTAGTCTAGCTGCTAGTCCTACAGGTCATGCAGTATCCAACAATAAAACTTTAGTCCTTGCCGTCCCAAAAGTAATCTGAACCCCAACTTCTAATGTAACCCAAATCCCAATATCTAGTCCTGATTTAACCAAGTATCTTTAGTCTGTGGTACAATTAAGAGATTTCATTGATTAGACTTGATGTAGACGATATCAGAAAGCGAAAAATAATGACTTACCTGCCATAAATTTCCATGCTAGCCCATGGACAGCAAGTCTGAATGAGTAAGGATAATTTCTGATGTTATTAAGGTTAGAAGTGCAACTGAAACTAGCTGGCAGGAATGCTTAGTCTTGTGGCTGTACTAAGTTGGCAGGTTACAGTTAGGAGAAGATCTGGGTATAGAAAATGAGGAACTTCTGAATTAGCTTTACAACTGAATCATTTCCTCCTCAATGAGGCAAAGAAAAGATCTGGAGCAAGAATCATCCAGGGCTGGAATCAAAGAAAAGACGTAGAGGCAGCCTAGGCAGATGCTGCCTTATCCTTTAGATCTGAAAGTACTGGCCTGAAAAATCTAATCTAAAATACCTAATGTTGACATTATCCTTATTCTAGTATCTACATAGAAACAACCCTTTCCAGCCTTCCAGTGTACAGAAAAACAGTTTGTCTTCAAAACCCTAGGCCTAACCTACGCTATTTCCAAGTGACCAAGAATACTGAATGACATGCTCTTGCTAGGCTTCCACCATCTTTTGTCTGGAGGACAAAATAATAATAAAAAGATTCTCTCATAGTGTCTCCTGCTTGGAAACTTTCCCTATTCCAAATGCTACTGTTGTCTTAATATTAGTATAGAGGCCAAGAACAGGCAAAGACTCTTCTGGTACTTTCTCTAGTATTTGGTCTTTGTGCATAGCAAATCTTCCATCCTGTAATAGGACCTGCTAGATATAAGCAACCTGAAATATTCCATCTGTGCTACTCTCAATGCTAAATCTAACCCAGAGGTTTCCCTATACTGATAAGGGGAAAGGACACCTTCTCATTTGGGTTTGAATATAAGTTGTCCTGAATGCTAGAATTCAGTTTGGACTTACAAATAACTGCAAAAAGTGGGAATATCTGTGGCTAAACTTAACAGAGGAATTCTACTTGCCCAGAATTAACAGGATGCTTTGCTATCTGTCAGGTTCAATATCTAACAAACAAAAAAAGTAAGTTCCATAATATTTTTTTCCTCCTTATAAAACACGAAGATAAATACCAATCTCTGTACAGGGGACATTAAAGGCTCATGCTGGAAGGTTTTCAGGCAGACTTGTGGCACTGAGGAGTCAGTGAAAGCTCTTCAGCTATGCTCGAGTTCTCATTATCACTCTATATTCCTTCCAGTTTGAAGAATAGCAACGAAGGAAGGAACTGCTATCAAAGCACACTTCAGCTTAGCTGAGACCTTGCACCTTGGAAGCTGGGAACTGAGACAATAAGAGAAAGGTGCATGCAGTGTTGATTTTTTTGGAGGAAAAGCTTATGGGTTTGGGATGTTTTGAGCCTCTCTTTCCTGAGGGGGAGCACAGCTCCAGGGAGTCCTTGACAAAAATGAACTTGTGTATCAGTGACACCCTGATCAAGCAAATCAGCTGACTTCAGCTGGCAGCAGAGGAATGGGCACTTCTTGGTCTGCTGCAGTGCTGGCCTTGGGTGGTCATGGATGACACTGCAGGTGCAGCTTGTTCTCAATCCACAGGAATCCTGCTTTTAATTTAATCACATATATTATGCTGGGAACAGCTCCAGAGAAAAACAGACATTTTATATATTGGGTTTGCTTAAAAAAATGTTGCCATCCTCTGTATCCTCTTCCCATTTTGTCTACTATTGTTTAACTTGTTCATCAATAACTTGGATGAAGGGGCAGATACCTCCTCAGCAAATTCAATGATGACACAAAACTGGGACAAGTGACTGATACGACAGAGGATTGTGCTGACATTCATCAAGACCTGGACATGCTGGAGAGCTGAGCAGAGAAACCTAATGAAGTTCAGCAAAGGACTATGCAGGGTCCTGCACCTGGGCAAGATTAACCCCCTGCACCAGTACAGGCTGGGGGCCAAACTGCTGGAAAGCAGCTCTGTGGAGAAGGACCTGTGGGTCTTGGTGGACAACAAGCTGTCCATGAGCCAGCAGTGAGCCCTTGTGTCCAAGAAGGCCCATAGTCTCCTTGGGTGCATTAGGAAGACCATTGCCAGCAGGTCAGTGGAGGTGATCCTNGGTGATCCTGACCCTCTACTCAGCCCTGATGAGGCACATCTGGAGTGCTGTGTCCAGTTCTGGGCTCCTCAGACAAGAGAGACATGGAGCTTCTGGAGTGAATCCAGCAGAGGGGTACAAATATTAAGGAACGGGAGCATCTGTTTTACAAGGAAAGGCTGAGGGAGTTGATCCTGTTCAGTCTCGAGAAATGATGAATGAGAGGGAACCTTATCAATGTCTATTAATACCTGAAGTGGGGGTGTCAAGAGGATGGATTCAAGCCAATATTGCCAAGCAATAGGACAAGAGGCAATGGGCAGAAACTGATGCACAGGAAGTTCCACCTGAACGTGAGGGAGAACTTCTTTACTGTGCAGTGACCATGCACTGGAACAGATTCCCCAGAGAGGTTGTGGAGTCCTCCTCACTGGAAATATTAAAAAACCACCTGGACACAATCCTGTGCTATGTGCTCTAGGATGATGACCCTACCTGAGCAGGAATTTTGGACCAGATAACCCACTGTGGTCCCTTCCAACCTTACCCTGGGATTCTGTGATTAGTGCCATTCTTGCCATGGGCTTCAGGCCTCTCCTTTAGGATGGAGTTTAGGCAGTGAAAACTGTGAAGCTAGATTTGTTCATGAATCTGACAACCAGTAAAAGGGTAAGATGTTGCAGGAAGTTAGTAAGGGAAAGAAGTTATGACAAATTTCTTATGCCTCATCAGATGGGACTAGATTAAAACAGACAATCTACAACTCATGTGAACAGTAAAATTAATCATAAACTATTTGACCTGGAGGCTGCTTACCTCATGTTGGTCCTGTTGGCTAGTTCCCAGAAGAAAGTCTCTGAAATTCTAGACTTCCTCTTCCCCACCTTACTTCTGCTCCAAAAGACAGTGCTGAAATTACTCATTACTTTTTTTTTCCTGCTAGCTGTATCCTTCATCTTACTTGTTATGATTTTCAGGGCAGGAGCATAAAACTATTTAGAGAGTTTCTTTCCTTCAGCTTCAACCTTGAAAGAGAGGTTTGCCTCTTTGCAGAAAGAAAATTTATATAATTTCTGTCAAATGAACCCATGACTCTGGCACAACTTGTAAGATTCTAGAGTAATATTTTCACTTCTTTTCTGAAAGAAATTCTATCAATATACCTAACCATATGTCCTGAAACAGAAATTACAAACCATTAGAGAAAAAAAGAGTTAGTTGTGAACTAATTCTTCCTGCTAACTACATCACTCCATCTTTATCATAGCAAGACTTGCAAGATCGAGAAATGAACCTCAATTTATATTTCTTATTTTCTTGTCTTACAAATCCTAAGCACCTGAAAGAGATGCTTACCACTCAAAAGAAGTTATTTGAAAATCCAGGGTTTTATATTAAGAACTAGCTCTATTGCTTTTCTTTTCTTGAAGAGTGTTCCTGACTATAGTATTCATGCTGAGCTCAGTAAGAGGCTAGGCAGAAAAATTCAGTCACACATCCTTTCTCCACAGTACCTACTGCTTTCTTTATCTTTCTTTACCAGCACCTGCAAGACTGAGGCTCGTGTTTCATTCTAGTTTTTCTTCTACTAAATTGCAACCCTTGAGCTGACCCAAGCCCTAGCCTGAAGGCAGTAATCCAAGACAGTTTACAATGCAATTGTATTATATTTTACATGGCAAACTCATTTTTTTTAAGCTGTATCCTTCACCTGGTTCTTTGAAAATCCAAGATTCAAGAAGCAAAGCAGATCCTTACTTCCTAATCCCAGCTCTTGCCAGAAAACCACTTGCTATGCTGCTACTCTGTGTCTTGTTGTCGCTAGGCATCCCCACAAGTGTTTGGGAAAGGCAGCAGGAGAGCAGCCAGGAGAAGGAGATAAACTTTACTAAAGCAGCCCATAGGCATACATCTGGCTAAGTAGAAATTCCTACCAGGGCTGATTTTTATAGGGAGAAACATGTAACTGGCTGCTACAGATGCTCCTTGAGCATACAGTAGGGAGTAAAGATCTCCTTCCTAGCTAGTTTCTAGTTTGATCTGTTGTCATGGGAGACCATTTTTTCAGGCAGTAACAAATTAATTCCTTCTCCAGAGCACACCATCTTATTGTCTTTATTGTCCTTTGCTATAAGATGCCCAAACACACCTCTATTTCCCCTGTCCCCTCGCAGCACGAAGACTGGAAACTCATTGGGCAATCCCTGGAGGTCTGGCTTTGAGATTTAAATCTGTGAAGTCACAGGGACAGAGGTTGTCATGGCCAAGGGTTTTCTTGGTCTCTGTACCTCAGGGCTCAGGGTGGCATGAGGAGTGCCCAGAGGCTGCAATAGTACATTATCCTCTTATTCTAGAGCAGACTCAACCTAACTCTTCCTTCCTTTTTGGAAAGCTCTTAACTTATTTGATACTGAGTAGTGGCTTATGAATAAAAATGTAAAAGAACTGGGCCATACAAGGCCCAGTCATAAGTAAGTTAGGCATTTATGTTCTGGAAAGGAGAAGGTACAGGGATAGTATGATAAGGATTTATAAAATCATTGGCAGAATGGAAAGGATCAATTTGTGATAATTGTTCACTGTCTCATTCAATACAAACATAGGGTAATCAAATGAAATCAGAAAGAGGCATGTTTCAGAACGCTGAGGGAGTTCGTTCTTTTCACATCAGATAACTAAGGCACATAATCCTTTGCTGGATGACCTGTGGATACTATTTACATGTGCTCAAGATGAGGTGAGATCATGAAAATGAAATTCATGGCTGAATATTGAGGGTGTATTATTAGGCTTACTCTGTTTTATACTCTAGGAATCTCCCTATAACCATTCTCAGAGCCATGAGGACTGTTGGTCTGATCTTCTAAGGCCAATTCATGTTCCTAAGTCCAAGTTCTACACATCTTTATCAACTGTGATCACGGACCTGAAACCTCCAAGATCCAGCCATAGTCACAAGCTGCTTTCACTTGTAGTATCAAATCAATTTCCTTGCCCAGCTGAGCTCACAGTCAAGGAGAAATCAAACTGGCCAGGCCCTACTCTCCTAGATCCTAATCCTAGGCTTAATATGTCCTTTGAACCTGGGACACTAATTGCAATTCACTTTCCTTTGAAAGACATATAATAAAGGATTGAGTACAGCTCTCAGACACTGTCATTTTGAAGTTTAAGCTGATACTGTAGTTGCAGCCAAAACTAAAGGGGCCTCAGAAATAATCTTCATTTTTCACCCTTCCTCACTCTGTTCCTGCAAGTCTTGAAGGATATAGCAATAATGACACTCTTTTGCATCTCTACTTTTCACATCTCTAACACTCTCCTGAAACTGTACCGTGGCTGTTTGATCCAGTATCTCCAAAGCTTTCCACCAGCTCTGTGAGTCTTGCAGGATCTGGCAATGAAACTGAGCTCTCTTACAAATCCTAATGCTGTCACCAACTTTAATGCTAGTTTCCCCAATCTTTCCTTAAATCCCGCCACTTCCAGTGCCTTTACAATCTCTTCATCTGCTGAAAGCTATTCTTCCTTCTCAGATGTCTGTATGCTGGGAAAGATTTGCTACACCCCACACTTCTATTCAGTGGCTGAGAATGTTAATTTCTACCTTTCATATTCTTCCCACAGTATGTACACCGAGCCATGATTTTCAGTCTGGCTATGTCCTGAGTCATTGGCTTCTTTATCTTGCATCTATGTACTTGTTCTGCACACTAATGGCTGTCACTGCTCTGATTTTTCCCTTGGACAGCTCCTGTGCTATTGACATTTGTATGCGTTTCCCCAGGGTTGAAGATCATTCTCTTGATATTTTCTCCTGCAAACTGAAATCACGTCTCACCAGTAATGCTGTTTCTGATTAGAGAATCTTTTTAGTCTTCAGAGTTACATGTGGATACCAGAACTCTCCATTATATAACTCACATATCTCACTTACACTCTTCTTAATTCCAGGTAAAATACTTTCCCAACCTTCATCCCAAACCCAATACCTATCCACCATATCCTTCTGCCTAAAATCATGATAATTATTATTCCTCTATTTACCAGCCAAATGATGGGATATGAGAAAGAGACAAATCTTTGCCTTATTAATCCTTACAGTCAGTTCAGTATTCTGAATCCATTTTTCCTTCGTACTGCTTTAATGATTATGCAATTCTATTTGTCTAGAAGTACAGCTTTTCTGTGGAGTGAGTCATATTGCTTCTCTTCAGAAACACTGCCTTGCTCTTTTCTAAAACATACATCTTTCTCCAGTGTGAGCATCACTCCCCCATCTCTTCTATCCTAGCTAATAAAGTGGCAGGACTTCATTATCTTGTATTAAAGAGGCTCTTTATTTGGAGAAGCCTGTTCACAGATGCTGCAAGTCAACTCCAGCTATGACTACATAATACAAACAGACTCGTGCCTCCTCCAGACTTTCTTCTCTAGCTCACACTCCATCTACATTGCTGCATCACTAAAGAAAGATTCAAGCAATTTACACAATTATTGGTATGATTTGCGCCCTTTTCATTAAGACCTCAGATAGGAGAATTTTGCTTCCAAATTCCCTGATTGTTATTTGATTTTCATGGCTATGTTCCCATGATTAATACAGCTCAGCAGAAGCCATTTTCAGCTATTTTTTTCAGTGACAGGATACCATTCATCTGAGTTGTCTGATTCAGCCCAAGACAGTGGGGAAGGGCAGGGGGAAAAGAAAAAACAGAGTGGTGGAAGGTGTATTTCTAGAATCTACTTCTGACTCATATTTCATTTCTGCTGACAAGAGATCATTGATTCAAACACCACTACACCTAATTTGTACAAATTCAAGTAAAATTCAGACTGGCAGACTCCAACATATACTCTCTGATAAATGCATATTTCAGTTCCTTTGCAAACAGCAATGCTATAATGATGTACTTGGCCTGGTGTTTCAGGGGACTGTGCTCAATTCACAGGTCCCTGAGCTGCTTTGTTTTACAGAGAGGTTTGTTTCATGCAATCTGCACAGAGTTCATGTGATGTGCCCTCCAATCACTCCTTCCTTCAATCAGCTCCAGTAATGTGGCATTACTAAGAAGCGGTGGACATATTTTGTTTCATTTCAAACCCACTCACACACTTTTGAAATGAGGAACAGAACTCCAAAAGGATTAGATTTGTTTTCCCTTTAAAGGGGGCAAAATGCCAATTTGGGCTGCTGTGAAGAGAAGGAAGTCCTAAATTAACAATGTATGAATTCCTAGCAGTGGCCAAACACTCTTCTCTGTGGCTGAGTTATGAAGAGGGATAAAATGCCATATTATCAGTGGATCCCACTTCTTACAATTGCACCCTACAACTTCTGCAAAGCTCTCCCATTCTTCTCATTCTCTCAGAAACCAATTCTTCTGTGAACACAAAGCACAGTTCTCATGTTTCTTCATTTCTGAATGGAGGAAGTAATGGCAGCCTGTCCTCTCCATAACGAGACAGTTGCTGCATTCATCTGCTTTGAGAGGTCTGTTTTCAGGAGTCAGTAACTCCTAGTCATTTCATTTTTGGGTAGTGAAGCAGAGCAAGGCCAGTGAAAATTAGGGAAGTGTAGTAAAAGTATTATGGCCAAGTCCTGGCTGCTGTTGCTGGTGCCACTGCCACCACTGCTGCCCAGGAATATAAACTGCATGCAGTGTAATGGAGGATGTTTACAGCTGGAAGGAGTACAGATGACAAAATACTCAGCTGCAGGCTCTGAGAAAAGTGTTTCTGGCCATGCCAATAGGATGAGACTTTCTTTTTAGGCTCTTTGAGAAAGCAGTCTCCTTCAAAAATAGGGGCTTGGTTGCTTCAGAGCAAAGCCAGTCTGCATTTGTTTATGGTGGTCAATACACCTTGAGTTTTGCTGTCTTATCACACCTTGCCTTTGGGCCTTTGCTGTGGCTGAATTTCAGACTGGGTGGCAAAGTCTTCTATGTAGCACAGGAAGCCTGGGCTTGTTTCATTTTCTTCTCTCTGAACAGACAAAGAATAAAGCGTCCACTTACAGAACTAGTTTGGGTTTTTTTCCACAGCAAATGAAGACAAGGGATTTTGGAAGGATAAAGGCCTGTGTATCTCCCCATGTGACGATTTACATGACTTAGTTTTTGCAGCTGTCCAAATTACCTCTTAAAAATGTGCATTTTTGCAATAGCTCTACCCACCATTTCTCCCCTCAGTTAAAGTCTTGCCACTGTGCAATGAAGCTGCAGTAACAGCAGGGAGGTTTGCAGGTGTTGGCCTCAAATAAGGAGAGGTGAAGCTAGGTAATGGTGGGTGAGTGTAGGAGTTGCTCTTTCTGTAGAGAAGCCTCGTGCAGCTCTGAGCTCCTCCCCCTGGTGGGCAAGTCCATTCCCAAGGAAGTTCACCCCTGATCCTGTTACTATGGTTTAGCCCTGTTCTACATTTCCCCACCCCTGTGTTCTGTTATTAGTTACTCTATGTGTCAGTCCTAAGTTCCACTCCTCCCTCGTTCCAGAGAGTTCATTGTAATACAGTTGCTGATTGATTATGTATCCTTGTTCCCTCCTCCCTCTCCTGCTCAATGGTTGAGCTAGCCTGGTTCCCCCCCAACTCCTCCCCTTACCCTATCCCTGATTGGTTACCGCCTTTGTATGAAACCTCCTGCACAGCCCTTGTTCGAGGCTCTCGTGAGATGGACCTAGTCGATTAAACTCGCGTTACTGCCG